>JBAMYA010047561.1:0-10338 GCA_037176975.1 Arrhamphus sclerolepis
TCACGTGTACTGGAAAAGTTACATTTAGTCTCCATTAAGCTTTTATAAAGACATTTTTTTTTCTTTCTTTTTTTCACTAATACCTATACTGACTCAGAGCCCAGTCTGCCATGAATCTTTTTCTAGCTCTGCTTCCTGAACTTTAATCTGTCTGAAAACCTTTGTGACACTAACAACAGTGGGAACTATGGATCATGTCTAGCACAGCTGGTCTATTATTAGCTAGATAAAGTGTTGTGGGTAAAAGTGAGAAATTGCCTGCTTCATATGTCGAAACCAATTAGCACCAGGAATCATTGAGCATGTAACATGCTGGAAAAACTATGTTCAGAAAACTGCAAAGAGCCCGTGCTGGATTACCTCCTGAAAGTCTATTATAGAAAGAAATCATCAGTTCCTCAGTGCAAGCATGATACTTTTCCTCCTAGCTCTTCTGATACAGAAAATCCTCTTTCCTTTTTTGATAATACTTATAGTTAGCACTGGTTCAGTACACCCTGAACCTTTATCACTCTGACAATGGTCAACCCCCCACCCTCTTCTCATCAAAAACACACCTGGC
This sequence comes from Arrhamphus sclerolepis, assembly GCA_037176975.1. Classification (NCBI taxonomy): domain Eukaryota; kingdom Metazoa; phylum Chordata; class Actinopteri; order Beloniformes; family Hemiramphidae; genus Arrhamphus; species Arrhamphus sclerolepis. The sequence goes on from JBAMYA010047561.1 coordinate 563, forward strand.
CCTGCTCCTTTGTGCTTGTTTCTGTCTCTGCCTTGTCCTCTCACAATCCAACCAGTCAAGACAGACGGCTGTCCTTCTTGAGCTTTGATCTGCTGAATGGGTTTCACTGTTAGAAGTGTTAGTTATTCCTCTCCGTTGTGGCCTGTTGACCCACGCATGCATAAGATGGGAGATTAAATAAAAAAATCAGAGTGAATATGAATATGAAGAGTTAATTAAAAATTTGGACAACAGTCTCACCAGATATATATATGTATGTATATATATTGTTTTTGTTTTTTTGCGTATACTTTTCAGCTAGCTGAGCCAGCTGCCTGCTCTCAAGGAAAATAAAATAAAACAAAAAACATATAAAAACTCATATATGAGAGACTTAAATCTACAGTCTCAGAGCTTGAGAGCAACGATAAATGTCAGATCACATATAGCGGTTGTGCGAAGACCTGCCTTGGGTGTTTAGTTTTTCCACTCACTGCCGATGTTAGATACAGGCCTCATATCACTGCAAATGCTGCACAAAGGTAGCAGACAAAGTCTCTGGAAAAATAAATTTGAATATAAGACTTATTAATCCACCTAAAGGATAAAACTGATGAAATGACAAAGGAACACTGAACTGAGGCCAAGCACATCATAACCCATACCCCAAGACAGCACACATAATAATAACAACAATGAAGGCAATTTCATTATTTTACAGCACACTTAGAAATATATTTATTCATCACAATAGTCTGAGCATTTATACAACCTCACAACTAAAAACATGTTATGAAATAAACACCACCGTAATAGAAGGAACAGACCATTTATGTTTGTGTTCACCATTTTAATTTTATCATGACAATCTATCATAAAAATCACACAAAAGCAAGCATAAGATCGGTCATTTAGTTGGGTTGACATTCAGCATATGTCAACCTGACTCCCAGTATCAATTCAACCCACACTAACAGAGGAGCATAACAGCTTCATGCTTCTCAATAGCTTTTGCTGTTCAGGCTGTTTGCAGTGATTATACCCACAAGCGTTTGTGGTCTATGATAGCAATTAACCTGTGTACTAGTCAGTCAATACTGACTGATAGTGGGCTAGCGTAAATAAGTTGCAGTGGAGTATACACTCACCAAAGATGCAGCTGAATAGATAAGAGATCAGGTCCTTTTTTTTTTCATATATTGATGGAAAGTTAGTAAACAAATTCTACATTCAATTAAATTCAAAAATACTTCATTAATTCCCAATAACCCAACTGGGGAAACCGGAGTACTGTAATAAATGATACCCACCCACTACCACCCAAAGGGTGATTGCTGCTACGTTTGGGGCACGTGTTTGTATTGCAAACTTCTTTCCTCAGTCACTGCATTTCTCAGAGTGATAGGAGCTTGAATGTGCAGCGCATTTGTGATGCCAAAGGCATCTTTACCAACTTTGTGGCAAAATATCCCAGGTCAGTGCATGATTCTATTGTCCTGAGAAACAGTTTTCTGTTTTCCAAGTTAAGAGATTGGAGATGGCTGGCTCGTAGGTGGGTCAATTTGTGAAATCCTTTGTGAAATAATTTATTACAATAGAAACAAGAGCATGTGTCATATTCGTTCATATGTTTTTTGTTGCAACAAGGCCCACACAAGGAATATTGAGGAGGACACATTTGGGATCCTGAAGAGCAAGTTCTGTTGTTGGATCACACTAGTGGAGCACCGCTGCACAGGCCAGAAAAAACACGCAAAACCCTCATTTAAATAGGGAGTCTCCAACATGGTTGCACCTGCCACCAGTTACACAATCACTCTTAGTCAATGACTTGCAAGCCATGGTTCCACCCTGTGTGCAAAATTCTAGATTGCACATGCAAATTACCACACACAATTTGGGATCTTAGTAAATACGCCACATAGCCTTAATGCAAGTGATACAGACACACCCAGGCTTTGGCTGAAGTGCTATTTGTCTTGTTAGAAATTGAACTACTTCTAAAGTATTTTTAGAAACTTTATTGGGGGGTGTTCAAGTTCCGTTGTGTTGCTTTAAGACTGATCAAAGTAATTTGTGCCATGTTAAAGATTTTGCATTAGAAGTGACCTGAAACACAAATAAATCCTCCCAAGTACATCAAAAGTGTTTGTTTGTTTTCCATAAAATAGCCCCTTTAACAGTTTCTACAAGTATTTTAAATGATATTATATTTTAGTATTAAGGGTTACAGGAGGAGAAAAAGATGACAAAAAAACACAAGTCCTTAAGAAAAACACAGTTTTCCTCCTGTTGATAAGCCTTATGCAGCCGCTGACAATATCTTTAATTCAAATTTAAGAATCTAAAACCCATCAGAACATGCAGATTAGACATCAGTGTTAAATCATTTGAAGCGTTTCACTGCTTGTTGTTTGTTAAAATAGCCTAGTATTTCAGCAGAATTGTTGATCCAAAACCTCATAGAAGATCTTTCTGTGCCCATCAAGAAAAGAGAAAAAGTATCTTAAATAGGTCATAGGAGTGAGGAGTCCTCCCAGAAAAACAGTACAAACCACCAAGAACAGGTTCTTAGAGGAACTCTAATAAAACATATATTGTACACTTTCCTTTTTAAATGTTACAGCTTATTGTGATAAATAATCTTTCCTTATATGCCATTTGTCATTCACACAAGAGTCTGAAATGACCATAACCTTCTCTCCTTGACATTTTCACACTAATTGTCTGTTTTTTCTTTGTTCTGCCATGCATGGTGAGCTCGCCTTGGTTCAGTAAATCAGCCCCATCCTTCAAATACATTTGCTGTCTTTTTCAGTTATGCCACAGAAATAATAAATAGCTTTTTCTTTTTCTCTTTTTTTAATTGATCCCACTTTTATTTTTGCTGCAGAGGTTATCTTGCTCCTGACTCTTGTTTCCCTTCATTTTCTGTATTCCAGACCACCAAGGCAGTGAATAAAGGTGACTTCCCGCTGGCCAACATCGCCTCCCGGAGGGCTTTGTTCCTTGCTGCCCTCTCCATCACTATAGGCACTGGCGTATATGTTGGCGTGGTGGTAGCTCTCATCGCCTACCTCTCTAAACCAGGACACATATAGCAGATGCACCCTACTTCTACATTGCCCCTGAGGGAGCCCGGGAATAGAAGAACCCCCTCTGGGGAGAATCACTGCACCTGCAGACTTTGAGTAAGGTTTTATGCGGATGTACAGCCTTGTTTCCTTTTTTTTTTTTTTTCCCCCTTCTTCTTTCTAGCCTACTCTCCTTACAAGCCCTCTGTCAGCCAAGATTAGCCACAGTGACTGGAGAGGGGTCAAACTGCAGGACAAGAAGACTATATGGAAAGAAAATCTCATATTTATTAATTTATTTGTTTGACACAGAGGATGTGAGTAATGGAAGTATTCCATGTTGGAGTTTATTCCACTTTGCATTCCATCTTAAACCAAACCGAAGCCATGTTGGTGTCATTGTCTTTGGACTGGTTTTTAGCATCCAAGACTTGTACGGGAACTTTGAAGAGACCGAGACTGACACTCTGAGATGTTGAAGAAGGTTAAAAAAAATAATAACCCTGAGTCACTCATACACTTCAAACTACTCTGTTGTTATTTGAGCTGTTGTTAAAAACTGGAGCGTCTGTGTGGAGTCCTGCTAGCTGTCATCTAAGTTTGCTACATAGGAATGTCTTAAATGCACCATGATCTGCGCTCATCAAGTCCAGACTGTCTTGGACCATTTCAGTTGCAGTAGAGGACAGGATAAAGAGGAGATTCAGGACCGCATCCAAAATCCAAGAACAATCCTGAATATCATCAAGAATAGAAAGTGCTGGTTCTTCTTTTTGTCTGTTTTGTCTTTAAATTACTGCACTGGAGTGAATTACACCCTGTTGTCCTGAGAATTATAAAACCCAGGAACCTACAGAAATCTGTTTATGCAGAAGCGGTTTGCCTAGAAACACATTAAAGGTCTGTTTCCACCAGCGGGGATTTCGGTGTAGTTTTTCAGGGCTGGATTGTTGATGTGTGTCTCCAGTACCAGGTACCGAAAATCGTTCTACTAGGATGGGTACTCAGAAGGCCCAGATAAACTAGATGGGGATGATTATCTGTGGTAGTTTACATGCAACTGGCCCTGTCACTTTAAGAGGAGACACGATGGCTGAAAGTACTGAGGAGGAGGTTGATTCTGTTAAAATTCCAGCCTACTAGTTTTATACCGGAAACTCTGCTCGAGGAAACACACCTAAATGTACTTTTTTGGGTTTTTTTGTGCTTGTCTTTGTGATCCTGGCTGTCTAGAGGAACCTCAGCTCATTTCAGTTTAAGGAATGTAAAAGCACATATGTGAATTTTTGAAATGGTCAGAAATTTGGGGAAAAATGTTTCTGAGTGTCTGCAAAATAAAGCCAAAATAAAAACTCTCCAGCTTGTAATATGATGTGAAATGAAGCACTGATGAATCACAGTGGATGAGAAGGTTATAAATTATGTAGATAATGTCATTACAAAGCAGGCCATATATGTCCTCCAGGAATACAGAAATAAACAAAAAGTGTCGCTCTCTGATAGCTTTGAGTTTTTCTCTAATAAGTTATTCTGTGCATGAGTGTAGCAATACTGGCAGTATATTGCAACGCATGATTGATTGGATTTGGAACTTATATTTGTTTATTTATTTTTGGTCAGATCATAAAACATCTTAAACAAAATGGATCTGGCTTTGAGGAGGCTCATATTTTGCACAGTATGTCTGCATCAGTACAGCTAAGAAAATATTTTGCTGTGATAAAAAAAAAACAAGAAAAAAAAAACTGAGACATCAAGCCTACAGACACTTGAGAATTCAGATATTCTTTTAAGAATGGCTTGTTAATCACTGGTTTTTGTGCTTGTGTTTTTGTTTTGAAGATTATAAACCAGGCAGACAGTTCAGAAGGGAAAGCTTGAAGAGGTGGCATTATACACTTCTGTGCACAAGTCCTGCATTCGTCATTCCTGACAGCTTTGGTGCAAAATTAGCTCCCACGCAACAGCTTTTTTTCAGAGGGATTGTGTATTCTCTAGAGCGTAAACTTAAAGTGGCACAGCTACATTAATTTCACTTATAAGCCACTTTCGGTGCCATAGATTGCCATCAAACACTGCAAGTAAGCAGACAATTTATCCATCACTGGTTCTGCAAATGTTTTTAAGTCAAGCCTGCTGTTGCTAATGAAAAATACTTATTTATTTCATTTTTCTTCAAAGGATGTTTCTAGCTTAATTTCTTTAAATTAAGCTTAGACTGAAAGCTTTTCACCAATCAGCCATATCATTATCCTTTTAGTTTTGAGGGTTGCAAGCTGGGTCTCTGTAGATTGGATTTGTTTACCACAGATTGGGATTTTAAGAGTTTTAAGGTTGATTGAAGACCTCAGCTGCATTGTTTTTGTTGTTTTAGCCTTTCGTAACCAGTATTAACTAGCCAGTATCATGGAGATATAGGTGGAACACTGGACCAGCTCTACACCTTCACTAAGGTCCTGGATGGAGCATGGGAATTTTCCCAACCAGTCCACATGTGTTTTATGAACTTGGAGAAGACATTTGGCCACGTCACTCGGGGTGTCCTGTGGAGGGTGCTCGACGAGTGTGAGCTACCGAGTCTGTTCTTAAGGGTTATCCAGTCCCCGTACAAATGGAATGAGAGTTAGACTCTGTCATGGCTGATCTTTGTCACCTGTTGTGGACAGGATTTATAGCTGAAGCCAAGGAGCGGAAGGTTCCGGTTTGGTGGTGTCTTGATTTCATCTCTGCTGTTTACAGATGTGGTCCTGTTGGCGTTATTAAGTGAGGATCTTCAGTTCTCATTGGAGTGGTTTTGCAGCCAAGTATAAAGAAGCTAAGACCATGGTTCTCAGTCAGAAAAAGGTTGGGAGTGAGGTTCTGCTTCAAGTGGAGGAGTTTAAGCATCTAAGGTTCTTGTTCACAAGTGAAGAAAGAATTGATTGGTGCAGCATCTGCAGTAATGTGAACCCGGTCTGTTGTGATGAAGACAGAGTTGAGCCAAAAGGCAAGACTCTGTTTACCGGTGGATTTTCTTTTATTCCCTCGCCTATGGTCATGAACTTTGGGTAGTGACAGAAAGAATGAGATTGCAGATGCAAAAGGCTGAAATTAGTTTTCTCCGTAGGGTGGCTGGACTCTCCCTTAGAGATAAGGAGAGAAGTTCAGTCCTCCAGGAAAGACTCCAGGAAAGAGAGTAGATTCACTGCTCCTCCACATTGAGAGGAGTCAGTTGAGGTGGTTTGGGCATCTGGTGAGGATACCTACTGGACGTCTCCTGGAGAGTTGTTTTAGGCATGTCCAACTGAGAGAAGACCATGAGGCAGACTCAGGACATGATACTAGCCTGGGAAAAATCCTTGTGTGTCCTTGGATGAGCAGGAGGAGGCGACTTGGCGAAAGGGAGGCCTGGGCCTCTTTGCTTAGGCTGCTGACCTCACGACCCCAATCTGGATAAGAGGACGTTGATGGATGGATGGATGGATGGATGGATGGATGGTATTATGGGGACTCCAGTTGCCTTCTTTGGAGAAACAGGAAAAAAAAATACTTGGGAAAGTAGAAGATTTATAGATCAGTAGGGTTACTCACTCCAACCTGTGTGTGGGTTTAATGTTATGGCTGTTTGGTGTATTCTTTCAAAGTTTTTTAGGCTCCAGTTGTCTTTAAATTAAAGCCATAAACAGACTTTTTAAGCTTAATGCAAATATATTATTTATTTTTGCATATTTATTATTTATTAGTTTTGAATTTCTTTGAATGGAGAGCTGGTTGGTGTTAAGTTCTGATCCTACCTGACCACTGGTCCCATCAACTCAGAAGCCACTGGTTCCAATAAAGACCCAGGTCATGACTATCACTGTAAGTAAAGTGCAGACATCATTTGGAGAATGTCCAACTGCAGACCGTGGTGAACGTGTTTTTGTGTTATGTAGCGTGTCATTACAATTATGTGTTGTTATCTGGCCTCTCTGGCATCCTGGTGTTGTGCAACGTGTTACAACAGTGTGTGAATTTTGATGCTGTTATTTTCTTTTCTCATTGTGATGTGCTTCACAAACACGCAACAGAAACACTGCTGAATGCAAGTTTAAATTCCAGGGTGATAGTCATCTCTTTTGGTTGTGCTTTCATGCTGAATTAAAGATTTATTTATTTATTTATGTATTTATTTATTTATTTATTTATTTATTTATTTATGTATTTATTTAGTCAAATTTTTGTTTTGGGAGGGATATTTTTTTTCCTGTCTTGTGTGAAGGCAACATGTAAATAGTGCAAATACAGACATGTTCATATGTAACGGCAAATAAACCAGAAAGGAAGGACGACCCTTCTTAAAAACAAACAAACAATATATTGTTTTTGTCTGGGAGTTATATAACTTTATAGTTGACTGAATAACAGTCCACAAAAGCAAAACCTGACTGAGTCATGAAGTGTAGGTGGTTTTGCCAGAAATAGGGAAATATCTGCAATATTCTCTTCATGCAAAGTAAACCTTCTTTTGTGCTCTTATCATCATCATTGCTATAAAAATTAAATGCAGAGCCAAATGCAGCTCAACCATGAGAATAAAAAGTTGAAGCAGGGGCATGTTCACCACTGTGCTGCATCTAATCTTCTTTTCACAGCACATGTTTGTGGCTGCAAACTTAAGAGGACACATTTCTGCAGATTTGAAAGTGAATTGCTCTTCTGTTTTTGCCAGAAGTGGGATGTCAGCTCCTCAATAGTCCAAAGCCACTTTTCTAAAAACACAACAAATATTTTTTTATCAGGTGAGGGGTCTGGACTGCAGGCAGGTCAATTTATCATGGAGACTTGGCCTTGTATTGCTGAATAAACAGTTTGTTTTCTGGATGGCAGCCTCTGATGATCAAAAGCTGATATGCATCATTAAGTATTCTTGGTGGCTTCATCAGTGACCAAGTTGTTTGTGCCAAATGTGCTGGTAAAACTCCATTACCTCACAGAAGCTGATGGCTACAATGTAAGAAGATAACAAGCTGGATGGTACTCTTTGTTCTGGAGAAAATAGTTTCCATGACTGAAAAAAAGGCCAATATTTGTTTTTTCAGACCACAAAATAGTTTTCCATTCATGTTAAGGGAGCTCTACTGTTTCTGTATCTCATTAATATTCACTACTTGTGAACTGTTGGGAGTCATACACCCATTCCATTTTAAGGTGTGGCTGATTCTAAACCTTGTATGCTTTAATAGAGTTATAATATTATTGTTGTATGTGATATTATTAAGTGTTAAATAGGCTCACAATCTATTGTTGTAACTTACGTTGTGTAAGTTAGAACCTTATTGTCCATGTGGTGCAGTTCACTCAACAGTGAGCTGTGTCATATACTGACAGGTCTTAAAGTTAATTATATGCTCCTATATATCTTCAAGGAAAAAGAAAGAGTAGACTTAGTGAAGGATCAATATACAATGGTCAATCAGACCCACATCTAGACAGATCAAGGGCCTGAAAACGATAGCACCTCCTCATTCAGGAGGCAGGACCAACTGGATGAGGAGGAGGGAGAGCATTGTGAAGAGACACCAATATGATTGTTGCACTTTTTGCAAGAATAATTGAGAATAACAGGTGTGCTCAAATGGTAAACCATTATCTTCAAAAAACGTAACCATTGGTTCTGGTTAACGTTAGCTGTACATAATAGTGTTCAGGTTATTTCTTGAGTAGATCACTTTATTGTTAGAGCAAGTTTATCATATGTCTCTTACCATTTGTAAACGAGCGGGACGTCATCCGCCCACAATTCAAAATAAATACTAGCTGATGTTTACATTATGTGCGTTACCTTTGGTTGGTTAGCTGACAGAGATCGTAGAGGCAGCGACAGGGCACCGCACTCTGAGATGATTCCTCCAAATTTCTGACACTGCTGACATCTGTCGCAGCCTGTCTTTGGTCTCCAGAAGGTTCTATCTGTCATCATAATTCCTGTCTCACTGTGAGAACTATCGCCACTGTTTTTGAGCTATGATGGACAATTTTTCCCACGATTGACCATCTTTCATCTGAGACGGCAAGTCCTGCAGTGTGAACCCAGCATTAGAGATTGTCAAGGAAGTTCAAGTCTTTAATTAACTGTTGATGCCAAAGCTGATTCAAACTACCATTGTTTACCATCCAGACTACAACGTCTCAGCTCTGTCCTCATCATGTTAATCCCTCTCAGAGACGCTCTAAAAGTATAGACTGATCTGATTTGTTCCCCAAGACTTTTTGGCATAAATAATAAGCTCCGACAGATGGTAGCAAGACGTACTTGCTGGGAAAATTTGTCTAGACATCTAGGATAGACTCTATAAGGAGTTTTCATCCATGTCATGCATTCATAACTTCCTAGAAAAGAAAACTATTTGCTTCTCTTTTTACATACTATTTAGCATCTGGATTTGCATCTTCAGTGAAAGATACCAAACATTTTTACGGCTTCATGACTGCCAGTGACTCATGTTTAATCACACACAGTGATTGGGCAGGAGGATGGAGCATCCTCAGAGAAATCAATAAACACTTCTCTGGCTTTACCCATGTGTGTTTGGAAGAAAGGCTCCACTTAACAGTACTTAAGAGATATATCAGTGACAGGGCCCTGATCCTGCTCCACACCCAGATTCCTGATTACACAGTCTTCAGCATCCATCCATCCATTTTCTATACCCGCTATTTCCTGTTCAGGGTCACGGGGGTCTGCTGGAGCCTATCCCAGCT
>JBAMYA010047562.1:0-10338 GCA_037176975.1 Arrhamphus sclerolepis
GATAGATAATTTTATTAGAATTTTTTTTACTTCACAATAGCCTGAGGTTGAGTTCAATCCTCAATGTTTCTTTAAAGCTGATTTTGACACCATTACACAAAACTGCATCTCTGATTGATCCTGATTGTTCTCAAGTTTGTGGCTATTTTTATCCAGTTAGAAAAAAAAACTTAAAAACCTGTGTTTTCACATGGAGGATGGCTAATGTGTTCAGAGTCAGAATTTGAATATCTAGCTTTCAAAGAAATAAAAAAACAAACGCAAACAGACATGCACTTGACCATTTTCATACACCGCAGGCTGCTGTCTCTAATTTGTTACTGAATTTAAAGCGAGCCAAAGAGTGTTAATGGGGCTTCTGACAATAATTACAGAGTTACAAGCTTGATGTTTAACGTGGTGCAGCATGTCAGAGTATGCTTTCAGCTGTTACATATTAACAACATGTTAATTACATGTTAATTTTAAGTTATGCTAATTTTATTTATTATCAGGTTTTTAATCTGCATGGATCTTATGTACTTTTATAAACAATGGGGGGGGCTGCTTTGTCTAGCAGTGCTCTAATGTGGGTGGTATTCCAGTCCAGCAGTTATCAATGTACCTTCTCTAAATAGTGCTTTTAGGTTTGAGTCGTGGCCCTGCTCCTTCTTGTTTGCCTTCTTGCTTACCTCTAGCTTGTGTGGGATCCATGGGCCTGCTCTGGTGCCACAGCACAATTCAAGCCCACACAGCTCAAGTCAGCATTTATCCATAAGAATGAGCGTGTTTGTTTTCAACTTTACTTGAGCTCAGTGTTTTTGCCTTACAGGACCCTAGGACTTAATTACAAACTGGCAGCCATTAGCATGGCTAATTAAAGCTCATAATTTGAATGGCAACAAATGCTGTTAATTTTAGAAACTGCATCCAAAATGATTTTTTCCTCTTCTTTTGGAGAGTTTTATTGGTTTTTGAAACCATCTGCCTTGTATTGGCAAATTCACATTGTACAGCTGTGTTGTCAACCTCTGTGTTTAACTCACATAGATGATGTCTATACTAAAGATGCTGAAAGTGCTTTCTTTTTTCCACCAGGCTATGCAACACAAAGCTCCAGCCATGTGTTATATGGATGTAATGCTAGTAAGTGTGAAGACAATGCATAAACGGCAACTGCCAAATGCAGAACAACCTCATGCATATAGGAGAAAAAGTGCCGGCGCATATCAGATCAGAGTTCAGCGCATTCAGCATGAAATATTGAAGTCTTGCTCACTGGGACCTTTTTTATGATTCACTGTATATGCTTGTTAATCAGTTTCAAGAAGTATCTTTGAACATCTAATATTAAAAAAAATGAAACTTTTGTTGTTTTAATTATGAACAAATCACTTTAGCAATGTAGTCTTAAGTTGCTTCAAAAATGAGCTTAAGTTTGGATTTTTCATAATTTAACAGCTAAATCATGTGGGATCCGTATTTCCCATTCCATCTAAGCCTTTCATTCACAAAGAGTGGTGAGGATGGACTAGATAGAATTGTTAAATTATCTTTGTTGCCAGACCTCTGTTTGCTTTAGTCCATGTCCATCCACACACTCTCACAGCCGTCCATCCGTCAGATCCTTTTCATGTATCCCTTCCCCAAATGTTCATGTGTGCAAAAGCTTAAAATAGGTTTGAATCGTCTACACTGGGATGCAAATTTGTAGATTAGTTCTTCATCACACTGAGTCCCCAGGGCGCAATCATGTCAGTCACTGCGGCGCTAATAAATACCAAGCTCATTTTACAGCAGGTTTCACTTCGGCGTTGATGATATTTAGAAGTATTATCCATTCCTGCCATGTGCTTTTTGAGCAAGAAGATGAGGCGGCGGTTAGTCGATCCATCAGCAAGGTCTTTTACTGCACAACTGGGAGGAGGGACAAGGTGGAGGGTTAAAGTGTGCATCCACGACAAAAACGCAGTGTGACAAATGGGTGGGAAACAGTGAGGTGTGACAGCAAATATACATTAATGCAAGATAAAGAGACATGGAAAACCAATGCAGGAGTAGTTTTCTGATGAATTGGGTTTGGTTAGTGTGTATCTATTGATTAAAACGAAATCACTTAACTGTAAAGCCATAATTACCTGGACTCTTATTCAGTTACCTTTCTCTTGTTGCTGACAATTTAACTACTTATCCCTGATTACAGAGAAGCCATGCCTGCTTGAATAATTGATAATTAATTCAGGTTAACCTCTGTAGTGTGCAGTGGGTATGCCCAATCAGTTAATGCAATTGCTTTCGTCTCATCTGGATCAATATGGCATTATCGTGGAAACATTGTCTTTGATATGATGAATCACCAAAGTCAAATTTTGAGTAAACTTTGAAACGACAGTTACATGCTATGAAAGGGAATATCATGTGTGAATTGATTCAAAGAAACTTGAAATACACTTTTGGTCAGTGTTTTCAAGGTCTATTTTTGAGATAACTACAGAGAAAAAATGTGCCCAAGATGGAATTTAATTGTGCTGATACATTAAAAAAAAAGATGTTGTGAAGTCTGTGTTTCATTTTAATGTATTTAGATTTTATGACTACTTCTCCTAGTTAATGTCCTTCTCGTCGTTTCATTAATTCCGTGTTCTCAGGTACAATTCAATCGATTCAAAGGATGCAAACAGTTATACTGTTTTCAGTTTTATCTCACTGAACACAACCAGCTGTATGAACTTACTGCAAAGGCATTCAGAAACATGCTCCTGAGTCACAGAGAGACTGGACTGTTGGCTTCTGTGGCAGACAAGTTGTATTCATTTATTTTGGAGAATTATGCAAACATACAACATCTAAGTGGAGGGCAGGCAGGACAGCTTCAACTTTTCACTGAGAGAAAAGTGTTCAAAAAAAGCAGCAGCTTAAAACCAGTAAGAGGATGCTTGTGATATAATAAAAACAAAGACCTTACTCTCTGATGACTGGACTGAAACAGTTTGCTTGCAAATTTTGTCTTTGGCCAATGGTTGCTTTCCATCCATCCGTCCGTCCGTCCATCCATCCACCCACCCACCCACTCATCCATGCATGCATCCATCCATCCATGGTGGAGAGATAGTCAATGAATGTGACAAAAAGCAAAATAGCTTACCCTGCCTTTAATTGGAAATAGAACATCACCAGCCAATACAAAGTATAAATAGAGAATAAATGATTTATAAATATTGATATATACATACATTAATCATTAATCAGTAACATATATGACTCACGTAAGACTACTAATATACAGTAATTATTACATATAAATAATGTAAACATTCATATGTGCATATACCTACAACCATGTATATCTGCTGCCTTGCCCAGACACTTTTGTAAAATCCATCCATCCATCCATTATCTATACCTACTAATTCCTGTAAAGGGTCACAGTGGTACACCCTGGACAGGTTGCTAGTCCATCGCAGGGTCACTATTCACACACTCACTCACACCTATGGGGACACTTTATGAACACCAGTTAACCTAAGGAGCACGTCTTTGGACTGTGGGAGGAAGCCGGAGTACCCGGTGAGAACCCACGCAAGCACGGGGAGAACATATAAACTCCCCACAGAACCAGGAACCTTCTTCTTTTGTAAAATATTTATCTAAATAAATACTATTCTGGTTAACTAAAATAAAATAAAAATAGAGGTGGGTTTGTTAACAGTGTTATTTTGAATAGTGTCAACAGATGAAAATCAATGAAACCAAATGTCCTTTCAAAAAAAAAGAAGAAGATGAAGAAGGTGCATCTGAGTGGTTTCTGGAGGAACTGAGTGATTGAGGTACTTTAAAACAAACAGCCTCATTTACAGATTCAGCTGTTATATCACTTCTATGCATATTTATTTGTGTCAAAAAATTTTTGTAGCTGTTAAAAGTATCTTGATTTGATTGAAACAGCATTTAACAATGCAATTATCAGGGGCGTGGGGTCATTTTCAGTGAAAATGTTCATTATATGATAATCAAAAGACAAATGTTAATTGTTTTGTAAAAAAAAATAAAAATAAAAAGTAAAAAAAATAATAAAAAAAGAGGATGTAGTTGGATAGGGAGAAGCTGGAAGCATGGTGGCATTCATTTGCACCTCTGTAGCCTGGTAGATAATAATCATCAGAAGTAATTGACATTAATTTGGTCTGACTTGCTTTGGAGGAATGACTCTGTGTGATCAGAGGGAAATCAGTTAAATCAGTGAGAAGGCCAACCTTTTTGAAATTCAGTTCAGCTCAACTTTTTTTAAACGCCACTTTTCAAACACAGTCCTGTATAAGTCAAAGAGAAACTTAACATATAACTGTGGAAATGAAAAAAAAGATATACATATATGTATACATAAAACTCTGCATTATCTGTAATAACACTGGTTGTGTCTGTCACTTTATAGTGCAAAACTCTGATAGTGATAAAGAATGAACGTCTGGACACAACAAGGGTTATTTTTGTCAACACTGTCTTTGCTCTGACACATATGAAACTTAACAGATGTCAACCAACTGATGTAGTGATCAATCATCTGAATACTATTCAGCATTGTGGGACACACTGACTTCACTACATATGGTGTAACACTTCTCAGTACATACAGTCATGTGAGAAAATTAGGACACCCCATTAAATAATCTATTAAGAAATGTTCACATTTCAATATCCAATCATGTATTTCTGGAAAAGAAATTTGACTTAGTTGTAATTAAACAACAAAAATATATGTATTTTTTTTACACATCAATAAAAGATGTGTTTTTTATTCCCCCTAATAACTAGTGTTGCCCCCTTTGGCTGATATAACTTGAGTGAGACGCCTTTTACCAGTCTCTGACATCGATCAGAAGAAGGTTTGCTCCACTCTTCACTGCAGAATTCTTTCAGCTGTTTTTTCAGCAGAGATGTTTGAGGGGTTTCTTGCATGTCCAGACCATTTCAAGTCACCCCACAGCATCTCAATGGAATTAAGATCAGGGCTTTGACAGTTTTTAGCCAGTCCTTGGTGGACTTGCTGCTATGCTTTGGGTCATTGTCATGTTGCAGTGTCCAGTTCCGCTTCAGCTTTAATTTTTTTTACAGATGGTTTCACATGGTCTTCAAACACCATCTGATACACAGTGGAATTCATGATGGATTCTATGATAGTGAGCTGGCCAGGTCCTGCTGCAACAAAGCATCCCCAAACCAAGATACTGCCACCTCCATGCTTCACAGTTAGCATGATGTTCTTCTCTTGGAAGGCTGTATTTGGTATTCGCCAAGCATGTCTTCTGTTCTGTGGTCCAAATGATTGAACTTTGGACTCATCTGTCCCAAGAACATTATTCCAGAAGTCTTGGTCTTTGTCTATGTTTGCGCTGGCAAACTTCAGTCTGGCCTCAATGTTTCTCTTTGAGAGCAACGGTTTCTTCCTTGCATACCTCCCAAGAAAGTCAAACTTGTGTAGTCTCTGCTGTCTGCTGTAGTCCCTGTGATGACGTTTTAGGATTTTTGATGACGTCTTTGAGCATCTTGCGGTCTGCTCTGGAGGTGAATTTGCTTGGACGGCCATACGTGGGCATGGTGGCAGTTGTTTTGAATGTCCTCCACTTGTAAACAGTTTTCTGGATGGTAGAATGGTTGATTTCAAATTCTTTTTGAGATCTTTTTAAATCTCTCACCAGACTCATAAGCAGCCACAATCTTCATCTGACAGTTCTTTAGCTCACCATGACTCACTTCAACACTTCAACAGTCAAGAGCACACCAAACTAAATCTGAGGTTTAAATAGGGCAAAGCTCCTTTAAAATGCTGGGTAATGATGTACTGATCATGTGCACCTGATGTGATACCATTTTACCATTAACCATTTTAACTGGGATAATATGTGGGGGTGTCCTAATTTATTTCTCACCAGAAATTGCATTCTTTTTAAATTACATTTCACAGAAAGTTTTACAAAGGCTTTTATTTTTTAATTGTTTAGTTATATTATTTGGATCCCTCAGTATAATAAAAATTGATGTTAAATATTCATATGTCCAAATATATTTTAAAATATACAAGTTTTCATAGAGTGTCCTAATTTTCTCACATTACTGTATTGTTGCAGTCCCACAAAATGGATACAACCAGTAAAATCAAAAATGCTGCCGCTTCATCAACTTATCAGAGAATGTGCCTCTAGAATTAATGAGATTTCAGACTCCAGTTGGTATATTTTGGAACTACCAGTGTTCCATGTGCAACTTTAAGTTAATTCATTTGTGTTCATTTTGTCTCCACTGTTTCCTGGGTCAATGATTATCTGTCAGTCGGCCTCAGTGTGTGCGACAGGGGAGCACCCTGTCTGATGTGGTGGTCAGCACCACATCAGGAACAGTCCTGTCGCCGTTCCTGTTCACTCTGTTCACCACAGACTTCCAGTACAACACTGAGTTGTGCCACCTGCAGAAGTTCTCTAATGACACTGGAGTGATGGGCTGTATCAGAAATGGTAAGGGCTGCAGGGTACAGGACCCTGGTGAGTAGCTTTGTGAAGTGGTCTGACAGAAATCACCTCCTCCTGATAGTCAGCAGGACAAAGGAGATGGTGTTTCATTTCAGGAGGAAGAGGACTGGGAGCACGCCCACATCCATCAGTGGTGAGGATGCGGTGAACAGTTTCAAGCTCCTGGGTATGTACTTGAACAACAGACTGGACTGGAGCACCAACACAGACGCCTTATACAAGAGGAGGATGAGCAGACTGGATGCTCTCAGCAAGCTCAAATCCTTTGACGTCTGCAGCAAGATGTTGGAGATCTTCTACCAGTCTTTGCTGTTGTCTGCTGTTATCTATCTACAACAATCATTACCGCCTCCTTCATAACCCTCCAGAGGCAGCAGAGCTCCTTCTCCAAAAGACTCATTCAGCTGCGCTGTCACTTAGAACACTTTAGCAAGTAATTTCTGCCATATCACTTTACAATAATTCTACCCTATGTGCCAGATGATCACACTTGCACACATACTTTACATTCTTCTGTTAAATTATAGTTATACTACCCATATTTTTCTTCACTATCTATATTTTTCCTTTTTCAATAGTATACGTGTATAAATGTTTTTAGCTTCATTGTCATATTTTACATTTGTTTATGTAAACTTTTATGCTGCTGAAAGTATCCATCTATCCATCCATCCATCCATCTATTTTTCCTTGTTTCTTTCTTGTTGGAAAAATACAAAAATATTGATTGAACCCTTGTTGAGGCCTGGTCAGCTTCGTTGCACTTCCTCATTTTCATTGGTTGGACAGAGTGTTTTCACCACATTTTCTGTTTTCCACTTGTCGTGCATATCGTCTCTAGTGAAAGCTGACTTCTAAAAAGTGAGTATCCAAAGGACCAGACTACACTGGCTTTTTTTTTTTTTTTTTTTTTCCGCCAGGAACTAAAGGAGACCTTCTGTGACAGACCTTTTTTAGATTTAATTGAGGTACATTTCACCTCTTTTTTCTAGGTTATAACAACATCTACAATACCATTTAAAAAAATTTGTCAAAAGCATACCTGCAAAATGTCTTTTTAAAAGTTTTTTTTTTATTTGTGATTATGCACAGGACCAGTGAAATATTTTAAAATATGTAATGAATGGAAAGGTGCCAAGGCTTTTGTTAGAAACCGTATAACACATGACATGTAACACAGTGTAAAAGCCCAGTTAGATCAAATGTAAATTAAATTACTGGAAAGTGTGTCGACTTTGATTGGTTTATAGTTTTAATAACACTCTTATCAGCATTGCTCTGATGCTTTTTAGATACTGGTTTTCAGCTTCTGACTAAAAACACAAAACCTGAAAATCAGGTTTACAACTGAAAGACATAATGCTTCATCATGTATGCACTCACCAGCCACTTTATTATACCTGTTCAATTGCTTGTTGATGCATAAAGCTAATCAGCCAGTCACGTTGCTTGATTGGTTCAATATGATAGAAAGGCAACAGTAACTCAAATAACGACTTTTGACAGCCAAAGTGTCTGTATGCACAGCTTGTGCAGCTTTGAAGCAGATGGGCTTCAGCAGCAGACAACCACAACAGGTGCCACTCCTGTGAGATAAGAACAGGAAAATAAGGCTACAATTTGCACAGGCTCACCATTGGATAAAAGGAAATTAGAAAAATATTGCCTGGTCCGACAAGTCTTGATTTGAGCTGTGATATTCAGATGGCAGGGTCAAAATCTGACGTAAACAATATGAAAGCATGGATCCATCCTGCCTTGTATCACTGCTTCAGTTCAACGGTTTAATGGTGTAGGGCAGGGGTGTCAAACTGATCCGGGAAGGGGCCGGTGTGGCTGCAGGTTTTTGTTCCAACCATGCAGAAGCACAACTGACTTGTTTCATTTAATCAACTAAATTGTCTTCACTGAAGGTCTGAACCAGTTCAATTGATTGAATGAAACAAGTCAGCTGTGCTGCTGCACGGTTGGAACAAAAACCTGCAGCCACAACGGCCCTTTCACGGATCAGTTTGACACCCCTGGTGTAGGGGATAACTTCTTGGCCCCCTTTTGTACCAGTTGAACAATGTTTAAATGGCATAGCCTGAGTATTGTTGCTGGTAATGTCCTTCCCTTTATCACCAATTCAGTTTTCAATTTAATTCAATTCAATTTATTTATATAGCACCTGTTTATGACAAGTCATCTCATGGCGCTTTAGACACCCAGAGCATGACCCTCGAGCACATGGCAACGCCCTCCAAAATCTTAAAGAGCACTTTTGGGATGTGGTGAAAGAAAATATTCTCATCATGGACGAGCAGCTGACAAATCTGCAGCAACTACTTTATTCTATTATGTCAATATGGATAAAAATCATCTACAAAGTCAAATTACAGCAGCTCTGAAGGCAAAAAGGAGTCCAAGCTAGTACGAGCAAAGCGGCTGTATTTATCCAATTTTCAATCATTCCTTCAGACTCCATATTTTTAACAAGATGATGGATCCAAAAATGAAATCAAAATGTTTACAGAACCTTCTACCTTGTTTTAAGGTTACCCCCCATGACCACCACCACTCATTTGTCCACTGATGTAATGCAGATGAACATTGGACAGTAGAATCCAGGCAGCAGCAGATTCATTATAAAGGGGACTGTGTGCCTTAAAATAAAAACGCTGTGAGGGTTGATGTCTCGTATCCTTGCTGAAACTTGCCAAGGGATCCCTCCTTGCATCTGGCTTCTCAGCGCACATACAGCTTAAGGCAATCCAGAAAGATATCCAGGTCAAGTCAGATGTAACTTACTCCCACTTTGCAACTTCACAGTTAAAACAACCCTCTTTCTTAACAAAGGTTGTAACTGTTATTTATTTGGATTGGATTTTTTTTATGGTTTAACATATTGCTTTTATTCCTTTTAATGTTTTCAGTTAATGGCATTAGACTTAACATATTCTATGAGGGACAAGTAGAAGATTAACCTGTCTTTTTGCATATACTCTAAATGTAAATCTATATGTATAAGTGATTTATACACAAAGAAAGAGAATAAAATAAAGGGCTAATGCAGATTATATGAAAGCACATCTGATGTTTTCTGTGAATGAAAAGCAGATTTACACATCATGTCACTCAATCGGTTCCATAGCTAATTTTAATCAAGGGTGAGAAGTAAGAAGCATCACTAGTCATTGAAATTTGCAGGGGTCAGTGGATGCTAATGAGCGCTTGTTGCTTTTTTTAGACTTCATTAATCGCATTTTGCAGTGATAATAAATGATCCCTGCAGCAGTGTTATTGGCCAGTGGGCACAGCCAATGGCTGTAGCCATTGATCAGACTCAGAGGGCCCACATCTGCTGCGTTTGTTTGTTTGCATGATTGCTCTGTTCCTTTGCCCTTTGTGTTTCCTTGCGTCTGTAATGATGCCTTTTTCAGCTGTCTTGAATTCATGAAGCAGGTTTTATTGCTATCAAAGGACCTCGAGGTGCGCCAAAAACCAAACAGATGATCTTGGGTTATTAAGTACATTCTCAGCCTCAATCTGTCCCGTTCCAGTGCACCTCTCCTATCTAATAAAAGGAGAACTGCTATTAATCATATTACATTCATTCCAATGTGACAAATGTAGTTAAATGAGTGCATACTACAGAATTGCAGAGAATTTCGTTTCAGTTTCAATGTCAAGTGAAAACTATTGCCCACAGAATAATAGTAATTTCAAGTCCCTGTCAATGATTGGCTGTAGGAAATGTCACAAATATGGATGTCGTGCTCCAAACGCCAGCCATGTGTGTAAATATATACATATATATATATGTATATATTTACACACATGGCTGGCGTTTGGA
>JBAMYA010047563.1:0-10337 GCA_037176975.1 Arrhamphus sclerolepis
TCTGGATCTGGTCCCTTTTTCGGCTGATTTGTCCGCTACTGCAGCTACTTTTGTCATCTTGTAATATATTAATTTTGGGGTTATTTTAAAATGTGCTTTCTCAACTTCCAAAACTTTTTGATTTGAGGGGGCGATGCCCCCTCTTGCCCCTGCGTAGAGCCGACCTCGAACACAACAAAGCAAAATGGTTATATTTGTTCAGTGGTGTTGCTGGATTAAAAAGCTCACTTTATCATCAGAAACTGTTACTTTATGTAGGCGTAACGGGCACACAAACACTGCAGCTGAAATACTCACCACTAAACGTTTTAGCGGATTCTTGGCTTCTGAGAACCTCCTGTACTCTTTTGTCAAAACTCCAGCATCTCAGCATGAAGAGCAGAGCCAAACACAGCTGCAGGGCAAAGGTCAGCACGCCCAGCACGATGATGGCGTTGTTAACTGTTGAGTGTGACGGACAGAAGAGAGAGCAGAACATGTGATCCTGCTCTTCATATGGAAATGTTTAATATTCAGCTAACAGGAAAAGAGATCCTTTTTCTTTGATTTAGAGGCTTTCTTAAAGCTTTTGTATAATGACTGCTAAGGTATTTGACAAACTAGATAATATAAGACTCAAAAGGTCCAGAAAATGTAAGTATTAGTGTGTTACAGTACCAGCTGATGATGACTGAGCTGTTGACTCCCAGTAGGTGACCTCAGGCTGAGAAAAGCCCCCAGTCAGGTTCTGGTTCTGAATGAACCCCATGAAGCTGCTTCTTCACTGCTGCAGAAGACTCCCTGTGAGGACAAATATGCTTGTGACAAATACTCTATTTTTCTATATCAGAAGAATTAGTTGTGGTTCATGCTTTGTTGCAACTTGTTTTTGATATATAGTTTGTATCTAGTTGTGCTAAAAAGTAAATGGATCCCATTATGCTGAGGTTTTATATATCAGGCTGTAATCAGAAAAAATGCTCCTCACCAGGTCTAAAAAGGATGCAAATTAACCTCAGGTG
This sequence comes from Arrhamphus sclerolepis, assembly GCA_037176975.1. Classification (NCBI taxonomy): domain Eukaryota; kingdom Metazoa; phylum Chordata; class Actinopteri; order Beloniformes; family Hemiramphidae; genus Arrhamphus; species Arrhamphus sclerolepis. Next base: position 1,002 of record JBAMYA010047563.1, read on the forward strand.
AACAAGTAGTTATGATATTATTCCTTTTTTTTCTTTCTTTTTCATCTCCTTGCCACAGCGGTGTTATACCACGTGATTGTAGAGCGCAGGTTTTACGCCGTATTCCCTTTCTGACGCAACCAGGAATCAAACACAGACATTCCACATAGTAGACATCAGCTCGACCACTAATCCACCATGGAGGGTATGATGTAGCTAATCTAAGCAAAAATGCTAAAAGTGTGGAAAAACTGGATACATCCTTATTGTTTCCTTAAGAAGTAATAAGGGTGGTAATTGCCAAGTGCTGCTAATTAAATGCAATTGATTAACTCATCATCAGCAAAGGTGAACATCTCTGAAAAAGCAGAAGTTTTGGCTGTTTTCTGCTCTGGATCATTCAGGTTTCTGTTAACACAATGCAAAGGAAGGCAGACATCAGCAATGATCTTAGAGAAGCAATTGCTTCTCGCCATGAGTCTAGGAAGACCCTCACCCTGCAGACAGTTCAGTCATAAGAGGAAAACTTGTCAATCTACCAACACGTTCATACCAAATTCAAACAATACCACCTCAAAGCTACGTATGAGACGCTAAAGGCCTCAGTTACCATTTTAAATGTTAAAAAAAGAAAAAAAAGAAAATGTCCTGCCTGGAAGGGTTGCCAAAATGAGAGCATGAACATGAAAACATGCCTTAAGTTTGCAGAGTTGTTTTTTTTTCAACCTTTATTTAACTAGGATAAGAATCAAATATCTCTTTTACAAGAGTGCCCTGAGAAATACAGATTAAACAGTTAATTACAAAACAAACAAAACAAAACAGTACAATATCAATAACATCATTAAATAATAAAAAAGCTGATGGTGCTGAGAAGTGAAAAGCTTTTTTTATCAAAGTCAGTGCGTACTCGAGGAACAGTCAATAAAAATAAGTCCTGTGAGTGCAAGTGATGCAGCCCCGTTGGCTTCTGGGAAATAAGGGAAATCAAGTATGGAGGAAGGAGTCGTAGCAACGCCTTATGAATAAAAAGATGCCAGTGAATCCAACGTTGAATGGAAAGAGAAAACCAACCAACCCAGGAGTACAACAAACAAATTTGTAATTTGTAATCTCAGCGCTCCATGAAACACAGTGTCCAAAACATGAAGACACTGAGATGTGGAATGCTGATGCAAGAGTTGCATCTGAACAGCCTATAAAACATTTTAAATAAAGCTTTTTTCTGGATACATGACCCCAAAACTGAGATGCTAAGCCATAATGAACACTGCCACAGTTGGTGAAAATCAAACACAGCTTAGTAAACACTCCTCACACCAACTGTCAAGCACGGTGATGGTGTAGTGATCATGAGGGCCTGCTTGGCAGGAACAGGGTTTGGGCATCTGGCCATCACTGAGTAAACGTCTGTGGATACTAAAGGATTCTGGCTGTCTGGCTGTCATAAGAGCTAAAGCTTGGCTGCAGACGGATCATGTGACAGGGCATGATGGGAAGAACAGCAGCGATGGCCAAAGCCAGAGCTCAACCTGACTGAAAGGTCGTGACGGGACCTAAAGAGAGCCGCGCACGAACAAGTTCCTGCAGACTCAATGCTGCACAGAAGGGTGGGCCACAAAAATGTGTCGTTTAAAATGTAATTCAAGTTCTTCCTGGAGGGTTTATGAGCTTTTTGGATCAAGGGCTAAACACTGCTTCTGTACTTTGTCAAATAAAACATGATGCAACATCTCATGTCTCTGATCATCAGAGTTAATTATTTTTGACTGGACCATGAGAGCCAAAACAGGCCACTTTACAGAAAGGCAGAGTTGATCATTCTCATCAGTTTTCATTTACAAGCTGTTGCTGCCAGTCTAATCAGCTCCATTCCAGATGCTACAGCTGATAAACGTGTATTTCTGTCACAAAACACTGAGCTGTGTCCACAGGATGAGGTGTCTCTGAACCACAGACTAATTTATTGTAAAGAAAGGGACAATTTTGCTGAGCACAGACTTTCACATTTATAAAATCAGCCAACCAGCTGATTTTAAAGAATTAAAGCGTTCCAATTATGATAGAGCTGCGCTGTCATGCATCACTGGCTGCATACCAAGCTGTATTACATAATAAATGAAACAAGCTATTTATTATGTAATATAACTTTGATTTGTCTGAGTTGTGTCAGATATTTGTCATCCATTATGAAACTTTAAAAACAACTTAAAGGTAAAGGTCAGGAACGTTCGAATAACGAATGATTGTTCAAATAAAGTGCATATAGAGTAAAATATAGAACAGGAAATACAGCAGTACTGTGCATGAATACATATTACATGTTTTTCATCCAAATATCACCAAGCAAACAGACTAAAGTCCTGCACTGAGTCCAAGTCTTTGAAGACTGAAGCTGCTTTCATAGCTGCATACATGTCAGAGCCCATCCTCTTCTCCACAGTTTGCTGCTTTTGTCACATTTAAAGAAAATTCATGTGGAAAGCATGTTAATACACTGACCTTACAGTTGCTGCCTCTCAGTGCTGGGAGCTCTGCTGTCCTTTTCAAAATACTTTTGGGGTGACTGGCTGCAGAGAATCCACTCAGATCCCGTCATTAAGGCTCTTCAGAAGTGTTCTCCCCTGCCGGCTCCCCATGGAAAGCAGCGCCCCGCTCAGACAGCTGAGCCTTCACCTTCAAAACATCTTAGTCCATCGTGTGGTAAAAAGAGATGAAGAAATGACAGAAAGTTTTGTCTAAATATTGAGGATGAAGGGTGCGATTAGAGCAGAGTACTGCTGCAGTTTTCACCAGGTGTACGTGTCTCCAATAAGTAAACTATACGCAGGACTTTGTTCAGAAATACAGTACCTGCCCCCTCTGTCACTCAGCAATCTCTGCTAACAACTTCACTGTGTGGTAATCCTGAGTAGTAAATACAGTGTGAATATCTTTACAATCAAACCAGCTCGTGTGTCAGTAGGAGACCTGGTATTAATCCAATCACAGGCAAACAACACAGATCCATGAGAACGTGACCACAACAACATGACTTTAATTTGTTTTTTTAACTTGTTGATGTTCTGGTACAGTAAAGAACTGAAACTATGTTAACATTGTGCCTCGATTTCTGCTTCTCAATGATCTACAGTACATTACACTCTGTTCCAGGTACTCCAGCTGTGTAAAAGCTGCACTAAATAGTTTTTGATTTATAATAAAAGTCAGAACTGTGAAAAGGTGTCACACAACCCACTTCTTTATGTTCAAAGTCTTCAAATCAAAGTCTTTTGATTTATCAACTTTTTTTATTCTAACAATTTCTGAAAAAAAGTCACACACAAATAAAAGAGCAGATAGACAAGTTTAACTATTAACCAGATTGTTTGCTTGTGAACATAAGGTTGCATTTAGTAGTTGATGATTTCCCTCAGGCGCCGCTAAACGCTGACAAACCAGGTTACAGGAGGGAGGAGATGACAACTTGTTCCCAGCCCTCCTAAATCCAATCTGATGATAGATGGAAAATTGAATTCAATTCAAAATACTTCATTAATCCCCAAAGGGGAATTAATTGTTGCAGCAGTGGTCGTTTCTCAAGTATGATCCATCTTTATAGAAGGTCATAGCTTTGCTCTGGAAGGATCTCTTGTAGCGGTTTGTGTTGCAGCAGATCTGAAAAAGCCTCTGAAGGCACCATTCAGACCATAACCCACAATCAGACTCATTTGAAATAAACAGATATATAACTACATCCAGGCCTCTCTTCATTGTGAAGCTGACTGGCTGCTCCTGTCACCTGTCTCTTCATTCATAGTACTACATCCAAACTGCTCACAAAGCCGCAGTACTGCGAGTAGTTTGTATGAGGAGCCGGTCCCTCATCACTGACGAAGTTGAGAAGTCTTCCTTGGCACAAACAGACAGTGGTTCCTTCATTTTATTGTCATTCCAGTTACTTGTCATCTTCCTTAACGGGTTCTCTGATGAAATTATTATTATGTAAGTTATTGTACCATGAGGTCACGGCATGCTAAATGTTCTCCCGTGTCTCAAACTTGTATGTTTGAAAGAGATCTCGCTGTGGGCTAAGCTATGCCCACTTTAGTGTCTAGATCACATTTTGATGATTTCGTCACCTTCTGCTCTCTGTCTGAAAGGGGTGTAAGTTACACTTAGTATAATAACAAAAATATAAGCGAAAAGCACTTAGCTTTATAACTTTATCTTTAAATTGCTTTAAGATTACTTTTGTTGTCACAAATAAACTGAAATAATAATGAAAATGATATGCCGGGCATTAATTTGGGCATTGAACCATGTAGCTGTTATTAGGCATTCTAGAGTTTAAAGCTTTGTGCTTATAATTGTTCTTGTGATGAGCAGCACTAGTGATCACATACAAACTGACAATGTTACTTTACTCGTGTTCTCCAGCAACAGTCTTCCTGGAGTTCTGGAAGAGACGTCGAGCTGCCCTCGCTTACGACTGGGACCTCATTGACTGGGAGGAGGAAGAGGTGAAGCACTCGCTGTCCTTATTCCTTCAGTCTTGGCTACTCTGATTCTGTTCTGATATTATAAATAATCTACAATTAAGGAATGAAAGGACAAAATAATTTATATTTGTACTTTGAGTTGCTGGACTTTATTGTTGCACTTCAACACAATGAAGCCTTGGCAGTAGTCCAGTCCTGGGAAGACTGGTTACTGTGGTATGCTAATTCTTCACAGATCGATGGGGAGCAGCAGTTGTTTCTCTAAGATCATTGCTTATGTCTTTCCATCTTGGAATTGTGTTGCATAGCTACTGCCAAGTGTTGCCAATACTTCTGCTTTCTTAGAGGCAGAGTCACAGGCTGCTCAAGATCAGTTAATCACATTTTTGCATTTGATTAGCAAATGCAGCTCATGCTACCAGCTCTCTGAAAATTTTAATTTATTTATATAGCGCGTATTTACCACAATTCATCTGGTAAACAGCACTCGTCAACAGCTGAAGATTTTTCACCCACTGTTGCAGCCAGTTATACCAGTAATCCCCGACCCCCGGGGCCCGGTAACGGTTCGTGGGTCATTTGGTACCGGGCCACGCAGAAAGAATAAATAACTTCTATTATTTCCGTTCGATTTATTATCTGACTCTGAATGATGTTTTATTTTGAAAAATGACCGGATTCTCTCCATTACATCCGGCTATGAGTCACTCTTGACGCATGTCAAGGCTCGCGACCTTAGATCACGTGATACGTCCCGCTAAATTAAAACTCCCAAGCTAGCAAACTGAGTAAAAAAACAAACGTCTTTAGAGAGTTTCTTTAACGTTTATTATTAAAATTTTATAGGGAAAATACTACCGTTTTTATCCCTGTCTTATCTTTACATCTTTACACCTTTAGATCGGTCCGTGAAAAACATTGTCTGACATTAAACCGTGGCGCAAAAAGGGGGGAGGACCACTGTTCTATACCATGTGGTTATATGTCTTATGAGACCTAGTTAGAAGCTGATTTTTATTTTTATTTTAATTTATTTTTTAGATCATGTTCTGGTATGTAAAACCTGTGTTTCTTTTAACTGAAAGAAACTCAATTGAAAAAAAAAAATCTTTTTCACATCTGTAAGCTTATTGCACTTTCACATCTTTGGGGGGGATCAGTGTTTTTGTTTTTTCATTGTATTTAATTTAATTTTTATTCATTTGTTTGTTTTGGTGTTTGTGTGTGGTTGCATTTTATTTTGTTTAAAATACTTGCATAACATCATAAAACATTTTTCTCAAACGTCTGTCAGGATGAAATACGCCCTCAGTTTGAGGCCAAATATTCCAAGAAGGAGAGGATGAACCCCATATCTGGGAAACCTGAGCCGTACCAGGCCTTCAGTGATAAATACAGCCGCCTTCTAGTTTCAGCTTCTGGAATATTCTTCATGGTGAGTCTGTAGGATGAACACATATCATGTAACAGGTACAGCACGTTTGAAATCTGGTTTGGCATTATTTAAAAATGCTTCATTTTATGGTTAACACTTCAAACTACATTTTTAGTGGCCCTAAGTTTGATGTAGTTAAATATAATAACTAATAGTTTAATCATACTTTAATAATAATAAAAAAAATGCTATTTAAGTTTGTTGTTGTTGTTTAAACTCCCATTTCTTGTTCACAACAGCTTGTTTAAGCACATCCTCCATTAACAGTACAGTGCAACATATTCCTTATTATTATTATTATCGGTAGAGACTTGGTTTGTTGTTGTTATTATAAAAACATGGTAAATTATGTGGAATATTCGGTTGATATATAGTTTTTGTACTGTTCTCTTTTTTTCATCGTAACGTGATTACACAGATTCTGGTGGTGATTGCTGCGGTCTTCGGGATAGTGATCTATCGTGTGATCACTGTCAGCACCTTTGCCGCCTTTGGGTGGGCACTCATAAGGAATAATTCTCAGGTGGCGACCACTGGCACGGCAGTCTGCATCAACTTCTGCGTCATCATGCTCCTGAACGTGGTGAGCATCTGCTGGGGTGCATGTGTCAGTTCATGTATATGCACAAATGTATGCATTCTTTTGTAAAAAAAATAAATAAATAACCAGCTAGCTAGAGGTGTCCAGGGGTAAACCAGTCAGAGAAACAGTAGATCAGCATCCTGGCTGGTATCAACAAAAAACATCTAAAATGATGTTAGAATGGAGTAGGAATGCCAGGGAATGACTGTTGTTGGTTTTGTGGTGATAACTGATCATTTCCTTTGTTGAATAGGGGCTCTTGAATGCTCCTGCATCAGTCAGACATGCAGCCCACACCTGTTGAGATGGGTTTGGTACATTCTGTACCAGTGAAAGTAGCTACGAAGCTAAGAAGTGGTACCAAAACCATTTCACAAGAGAGGATTTCTGCAAACTGAAAGTGTATGGCTAACCAGGCTAACGCTCCCTTGGAATAAAATAACTCCTCAAGTTGAGATCAGTTGATACGTTTTGAGGACAGATTGAAAGTCCAAACTAGAAAAGCACTCGGAGAGCGCAGACCTCCACCAAGCAGCACAGTTCCCCCACATACACCCAAAAGTTTTACTCCTACATTTGTTTTATTATATTGGGTTCCTTGACCATGTAAACATCCACTTAGCAACTGGAATCACATTGATCTCATTATTAGTTTGATAGTTCCATTTCTGTAATGGTGGTTTTCTTCTGGATCCAGCTGCATAACTATCATAGATACATCAAATCTGTTAACATCCTTCTGCTTCAGCAGACTGTCAGCTACAGGTTGGTGTTAGTTGCACGTCTGGATCTTCATTTGTTACCTCACAGTGCTGAAAAAGATGATAACCCTGACTTTTTTCATGTTCCAGATCTTAGTATCCAGTATAATCCAGGATCTGGATCAGACTTTTACACATTATTGATGCTGTCATGTCCATGTCCGTATTTTTTTTCCCCAGCATTCAGAGCATTTATTGTGGAGATAAATACACATATCCTGAAAATGACCCTATCTGGCAATGATGAGGAATCCTTTAAAACATTCCTGGATCCAGACAGTGATCCGGATCACCTCCAAAATTTAATCATTAGTTTTTTGTCCCAAATTGGACATAGCCTGAAATGTTTATGAAAATCTGTCCATAATGTTTTGAGTTATGTTGCAAACAAACAAACAAACAAACAGACTAACCAACGCTGGCAAAAACAGAACCTCCTTGGTGGAGGTAACCAGTCCTCAAACGAACAACCTTCAGGTTTGTGGCTGAACACTGGACCAGCTGAACCACCTTCCCATTATTTACTAAACACTAGGGCTTGCATGACTTGAACATTTTTAGAGTCGATATAAACCTAGTCAACTTCAACTAATCGCTGATGACATTATGAAAACATGGGATAATAGACTGAGTTGTGAAAACGATAATAGGCTTTATTACCACCACTGACAATGAGCTTGGGCGCATGCGCATGCAGCGCCTGCCAGTAAGGACTTCTGGCATCTTTGTCTAAAGTTTTTCTGTTTGTTTTAATGTCCCTAAATATTCTATGTTACTCAAGTGAGTGTCATTTGGAAGTGAGTCCTCAGTGAACGCTGATCTGACATGGATCCTTTTTTATCTTGCCTTTTGGTGGCTTTTATCACACTTTCTACTGGCCAGTGATGTCTCCGGAGCTGTCATCTCAGGGAGGACACGTCATGTCTATTCTCGTGACGCGTTGCTGTAAATGAACTGTGTTACAATGGTCATAGTCCCTTCGGAATAAAGTGGATGAGCTCCAAGCGAATGTTCGTTTCCATAAGGATTTTAAAGACCGTGGTGTCTTAGCCTTCTCTGAAACATGGTTCAGTGAGCAGGACCAAGACCCTGATCTCTCCCTTGACGGCTTTGGAACCCCCTTTCGCCTCGACCAGAATGCTGAGGTGACGGGAACGCACAAGGGGGCGGAGTTTGTTTCCATGTGAATAAACGATACTGCAGTTCTGCCTCTGTCACTATCAGAGAGAAACTCTGTGCACCAGACGTGGAGCTTCCGTCTGTATCACTGCGCCTGTTTTACTCGCCCCGGGAGTCCCCAGATTTTTATAACTATTATATATATATTCATCCAGAGGTGAACGCCTCCTCTGCCTCCCGCAGCATCTATGATGTCGTACAGAGACTGCAGACTACATCACCAGAGGCCACAGCTTCATATTGGGTGATTTTAACCATGTTTCACTGGATAAGACCTTTCCAAACTTTTTCCAATGTGTCTGCTGTCCAACCAGATGTGGCAAGACTTTGGATCTTTGTTATGGATCTATTAAAAATGCTTTCAAATCACTTCGTCTTCGCCCTCTGGGTCTGCAGACCATAACTGTGTGCATCTTCTCCCCACCTATAAGACTGTTCTAAAGAGGGAGAAAATCCAAACCAGGAGGTGAAAGTCTGGACGAATGACGCCGTGCACTCGCTGGGATGCTTTTACTGTACGGACTGGGAAACGTTTGAGGAATCATGCGAGGATTTGGATGAACTAGCTGATGTGGTCTGTTCATACTCAGCTTTCTGCAGAGACATGATTAAACCCAGTAAGAGGGTCAACATATATCCTAATAAAAAAATCTGTGAAGTCTTTTATAATGAAAAAGAAATGAGCATTTCAACAAGGAGAAGCATCAGATCTACACACAGCTAATAGAGAACAGCTATAAAACTAAACTGGAGGACAAAATGGTTTTAACCTGGTCCAGCATGAAGACCATCACCGGTCACTGTTTTTATTGTTGAGGTCCATTTTGTTATTTATTTATTTATTCAAGTCTATTTATTAGAAACCCTGATCCTGGTTTTAACCTGGTTTTAACCTTTTTATTGCTCCTTGCCTGGTGG
>JBAMYA010047564.1:0-10337 GCA_037176975.1 Arrhamphus sclerolepis
AATTAGTGTTAGGTCACAAAAATGGAAACAACATAGATTTGTTTTTCTAATTTTAAGGCAATCTTGTCTATTAAATTTTCACTTCAGCCAACAACCTTTCTATGATAAACCTACATTATATGTTAATATAAACACAAGAAACTTGTGCTCTATAGAAAGGATTAGCACTCAGTAAAAGACCTTGACATCATAACCTCTCTTCACTAAGTTGTTATTTTCAGTGTGCAGGTGGGGCATGGTGACCCGTTGAGCCTAAACTACACGACTCTACTACTGTTGTGTTCTGTGTGCAGAAACATGTGCTCTCAATAACAAACCAACCACTCTACCTTCACTCCCTCTTCTTCCTTAACAAATGAGGTTTACTAAAACTAGACTTTTGGTCCCCAACTATCATTATTCCTTCTAATCCAGATCCACTGACTACACCTGGCTGCCTCATCTGATATTTCTTTTACCATCTTCCTCAAAGTCTGCCCAGCTATTCCCAGTTCCAGTAACGAAAGTGTAGATCAAGCTATGAAACCTCTACACCCAACCTCCACTGGACGTACCCTAATTTTCCATCCTTGCTGCTCAGCTTCTGCTCCCAAGTCTGCATATTTAAGCTTTTTCCTTTCATATGCTTCCTCCATTGAATCTTCCCAGGGAACTGTCAACTCAGTAAAATTAACTATCCACAGTCTAACTGACCACAAAATTATATCAGGCCTTAAACTAGTGTAAAATATGTCCTGAGGAACAACCAGCTTTCCATCTAAATCTACCTGCATTTCCTAGTAACCAGCAGCTTCTAAACATCCCAACTCTCGTTTCCATATCTTATCACTCCTGCATTTCTGCAACTGGTGCACAAACTGAATTACTCTCTTTCTTTGAGCCTCCTAACTTTTTCATACGTCTGTTTTCAATACCTGCAGCTAAACTTCTCAGCACTTGATTGTGTTGCCACATATACCAGCCTTGTGACAAACTCACTTTACAGCCTGACAAGATATGCCTTAGTGTTGCAGTACCTGAATACAACGAACCTGATGGGTCCCCATTTACCCAGAGCTTTATGTTCTGAGGGAATGGTAACACATTGTATGTAGCCCCTAACAAGAATCTATTGGGGCTCTCCTCCACAGATCTCTCCAACTAAGCTTCCTCTTCTCTACTCTTTTCCAGTTTAACCACTGTCCCTGCTTAGCATGAGCCACTGCCTCCCTTATCATCTCTTCCTGTCTACGTACCTGCTTCACAACCATCATCTTTCTTTTCTTCTTTGGACCAGCTTTGTTCCACACCAGTTTGCCTGAACTAGGTCCCAAGCCTCCCCAGCCAAACTGAAACTTCCCTACAATGTCTACAAGATGCAGAGCTGCCTCTGCACCTTGAACTGCTGCTCTTGGGTTCCATTTGCTCCCCTTAGATGGATTTGGACCCACCTCCCTAACGATAGCATCCTCACACCCAGATAACAACAGCTCTGCCCTGACTTTGGTACACTTAAATTCCTCTGTCAGATTCAACATTGGCAGCTGCAATATCCCTTTTCCACACAATGATATACTGCTTAGACACCTAGGAACACCTAAGTTCCTTATGTAGAAGCTAACTAATGTTCTCGCTGAGGTGGACATTGGAATTTGATAGATGGAAAATGGCCACATAAACCGTGGGAATAACCCAAACTGCAAACTCCACAATTTCAGCATTCCTGGAAGCCATGACCTTCAGCAACACCCTTCCTAATTTGCTCTACCTGCACTTTATCACTCAGATCTACACTGTACCACCTGCCTAAACTCTTCACTGGTTTTTCTCTAACTGTTGAAATTTCCTCTTCATCAATAACAAACTTCCTATCACTTATCTTCCCCTACATATTAATATACTTCTAGACTTACTTAGATCTTCATACTAGCCCACTTGAGGTTCATATTTACCCTTTCAAGTAACCTCTTTGTACATGGAATTGTTGTTGTGATTAGGGTTAGGTCATCCATGCAAGCCTTAACTGGTGGGAGCAGCATCCCATTCTGCCTTCTCTCCCCACCTACAGCCCACTTAGAAGCTCTAATAATTATTTCCATTGCCATTGAGATTAATAATGATCATCATGTTCTAACTCTGCAGCTCCTTAATGACCTGTCAAAACATGCCACAATCAAATAGCTTGTAAATATTATCCTCTTCATTTTACGCTGTAAAATCTGAGGCAAAGTCATAGAAATAAATCGACAGATCCAACGTGTGAGCATGGAATCGTATACGGTCTGTAGTATTTCCTATAACTACTTTTCCACAACAGACGGTAGCTAGCAAGCTAAGCTAGCAGGTCTGCTTCAGGTGGAAACTTCTAGCTTAACAGGACGAAAAGTTTACTATATACAGCCTTCAAAAGCGCTCACGTACCCGAACAAGCGTAAAGTGAATTCTGACTGGAATGAAACGTATCTACGACCCCTTGGTTAGACTGCACGTACTCACATGTTGAACACCGGCACACAGACCAAAAATGATGCAAGCTGGAGTCACAGCGTACATGGAAGTGACGCAATGACGTAAAACGATTTGTTGTTTGACAATTTTAAAAAAGAAGTTTCGTTTGACCAGCAAAATAGTAGAAAGAAAGTAGTAAACATCATTTCGTCCTGATTTCCGACAGTGACATTATTATCTCCTTAGATTGTAAAAACCTTACAGTAAATGTGATGACCCCAACTATTTCCTTGGTTTTAGATTTGTAGCTTCCGGTTCGCCAGTTTAGGAGAAAAGAAAAGGTGGAAAATTTCTGCTTTTTATGTTCTGGTCATATGCTCCAGCAGACCCCCGTGACTCTGCACTGGAAATAGCGGGTATAGATAATGGATGGGTGGATGTTCTGGTCAAATTTACATCAGGTCCTCAAAAAAAAAAAAAAAAAAATCACAGAGCTCTTTTAACATGGGGTTATACCTGTCAAGATCAAAAACCACTAGATTAATTTCCCTTCAGGGGAGTAATAGTGTTTTTAATTGAATTAAGAGGTAGTGGTAGAGAAGTATGTTCGAGCGGCTCAGGACAGTATTCAAGAACTAAGACAGTATTGAGGCTAAGGTGGACGTGAGACGTCCCATTCATTAAAGGATACTGTTGCAAAAATGTCTGTTTTTAAAAATAAATTGACCACAAAATGAAAAGACCATGTGTCATTACCTTATGCAAGTCCATTTAGTCTACATGCCTGGAGTACTGGTGGTTTTGTTTTTAAAGTCAAACCACCTTTCTCACTTCACTGGTCTTGGTAAATCTGACTGGTATACAGGTCAAGATCAAAGTTACTTTTTTTTAATATACAAGTTGATTCCCAAAATACAAATAAGTTCATGATACACACGTAACGCAATATTGCAGCCTGAAAGTGTAGTCTCTGAATATACTTTTTAAATTATCAAAACATACTGAATTTCTAAATGAATTTACAAAATTGATTTTTAAACTCAAGATCCTGATTGTACATAGCTCATATATTTGCTCAATTACACATATGGTATTTATTTTTGGTATTCTGCTTGGGTTTGGCCTCCAGCTCAGTACATAAGCCTGCAAACTAGTTGATCTTAGGCTAAAGCAGTAGTTTCCATGCCATTCCTTAACCTTTTTATTCATTTATGTAACACACAGGTGTCGTTCCTGGCATGCCACTTTCAATGAAAGTAATACATCCACTGAATAATGAATTAGGAATATCATATGTATTAGAACTGTGCAGCAAAAAAATATTGATTTTTTTTTAACCACAAAAGAAGACATTTGATTAAAATCTTCAGTTTTGATGCAGTAGTTCAGGGTTCAACAAAAAACATTTGAAATCAAATCGAAGAAATGTAGAAGTTATATCAAATGAGAGTCCAAAATAATGTTTGTTAACAAAGCATTTCTTTATTGTGATGGTGGTAACACAGTGCAGACCAGAGAATGGCTTATTTCTCCTTAGCAGCCTTCTGTGCCGCCTTCATGCCCTTCTTGTTGTGCTTCTTAGCAAAGCGCATATTCCTCAGAAACTTGGGGTCAACCTACAGCACAGAAAAGAAACAAAGTAGTAAACATCTTTTAGGACCAGGCAATGCAACATATCAAGTTGTTTTAATATTCCAACCAAAAGCCTGCTAGTCTGCATGGTAGATAAAATAAATTGTAGTCAGTTACTTTAGCTAAACTGTTACTGCTTGAAGAAAAAAAGAAAGTAATGAATGTGTTAGTTTCTAACTTGAAAGCACACAGCTGGTGTCATTCAAGCTTTTTATGACAATCCTAAGATTTTCCAAGAGAATATTTGGGTAATGCACTTTATTTCACATTTTAAACAAAAATGATGCAGTCTAATTCAGAACTACCATTCACAAAGTTTTGATAACCGTTAAAGATACCATCAATTGACAATCTCATTCAATTTTTTTGTTTCACTTTTTTTTTTACTCCCATTTATAATTGTGACTTGCAGGTTCTGATTCTGCCATATTTATAAGAATATATATTAAAATATATATATATAAATTCTCATTGACATGATGGAAGATTATTTCAAAACTTGTTAAACTGGAAATTCAACTCTGTTCATGGTTATTGAATTAGGCTAAATAAGTAAAGCTAAGTGATGTGAAAATAAAGTAATCCATCTTACTAGACAATTCGTGTTTAAAAATAACTGAACACGATGTGCTGCAACTCTGATTTGAACATGAGAGATAGTTGATACTTCACAATCCAACGATCTTTACAGTTTGTCCTGTGCATTCATCTTACAAACAACAGCACAATGTTATGTGGTATTCAGTCAGTTCTTATTAAAAATTAGGTTGCAGCTTGTCCTATACCTAGAAAGAAGTTATTTGAAAATGAAAGGCGTTATAATGGGAGAGGCGAGGGCAACAAGAACACAAGAACAAGCAGGAGATCAGAGATGCACAAGCTGACAAATGTAAAAGAGGAGATTGGGTGGCTGTGATATTATTGTCGAAGTTACTGTGTATAAAGCAAAAACCATCCTGTTCATGTGTTTAACTCTGAGCTACAAACTACTGCAGCCAACTGCAATGATGCACAAAACATTTTTATTATGTCTTTGCATTTCACTGATGTTTGGTGGAGCTGCTGCATAGTTGCGTGCTGGAATCTGGCAGGACCACGTACTGAAGACAACAGCAAAGACCAAAACTGAGCAATGGATGCAAGCTGGTGCCTTTCTCCCCAAGCATGAGACTGCAACAGTTTTGCAGCAGTGTCACTAAATGCATCACATAGCAACACAAAACAGTCAGCAACAGGTTTAACCAGCTGTTGAGATCACTGTTTCCAGCTGAGATTAGTTGAATTCACAATTTTTCATGTTTTTGTTCCACCTTCACGCAGAGCTCAAGAAATCGAGCCGAATATCTAAATGCACAGCAGAAGTATGACAAACTATAAGCCTACTTCCTGCTCGAAGTCGTCATAGGTCTTATGGATGGTAACAAGAGTACCAATCTCCCACAATAACCAACATTTTGCTGCTAGTGAGTTGGAGGAGGATTGAAGAAGACACAAATGAACAAATATAAAAATTTAAGGTTTTAACATTAAACTTTTCTGTACTTCTTTAGATCCCTCGTGGATCCTATTAAATACATTTCACATCTCAGCAGCACGTAAAGAAAACCATTGCTGAGTTCATACTAAAAACAGTTTAAGAAAACCTTTCATAAATCAAATCCCTGAATTCCACTACTAAAAAATTTAAATTATAAAGTGATGCTTGTCCTCACAATTATTTTTGCATTCCTCATAGGAGTTGAAAAGTGTTACCCACAAGTCTGTTATTCTGCTTTGTATCTAGCAAAGATGTATTGCACACAAACATACACCTGTTGAGTCTCCTCCAGGTAATGTTATAATAAAAGGACTTACCCCTTTCAGGGACTCATAGCGTTGAGATCTGGGCTTCTTAATGCCATTCCTGTGGGCTTTACGAGCTGTTGACACGAGACAAGACACAATTAATCCAAATCTAAAGGGCTTGTTTCTTCAAATATCCTCTCTGCTAATCTCCAGATGAGTATAAATCTCCCGTTTTCATTACGCTGGTTTTACTTACACTGGTTGTGAGTTGTGTGGTTCTTAGACTTTGCCATTTCGACACTTGTGAATCTACAAAAGGGAAGGGAAAAAAACACCAAAAATTATGGTTCGTACACAAGTCAGTTGGCACTAGTCTGCTATCAAATGTCGTTAATCTAAAGCAGAGCAGCTTTACTCAGTGAAAACAACTGGGTTTATACATGGGAATAACATGTAGCATTTAAACAGCGATGTCAAAGTAGAAAAAAAAAAAAAGAAATATACTACTAAACATCTGTTAGGTCTACAGTTGCAGCTCGGTAGCGTTTTTTTCAGAGTCTGATTTAACCTTCTATCCAGGGCCACACATCAACTATATGACGATTAATCTATGATTAACAAACAGCTTTATCAACCTTGGTGTCTGTTTGTGTACAAGCGTGTGAAAAACACACGGATGGATAAAGATTTGAAAGCATAAACTGAAACGGATAAATTGATACCTGCCACACGAACAGACGACAACCGGAAGAGAAAGAGAAGCTGCCCTGGCAGCGAACAAGAACAAAACGGAGTTCAGACTACACCGCCCCCTGATGGTGATCTCAGGCACAACAGCTGTGAGTCCACAGTGACCCGCGAGATGTCACTCTCAGCTTTAAGATTTTACTGAAGTTACAATTCAGCTGGAAGACCGTGATGCTGTTTTCCAGAGAGGTGGAGTATAATTAAGGACCTACATGTACCTGTATCTGATTTATTTCAGATAAATCCCCCTAATAATGTAGCTCTTTTGTGCACATTTAGTAGGGAAAAATCAATCCATCATTTGTAGCCACTTATTTCTGTGCAGATATGCTGGAGCCTATCCCAGCTTTCTTTAGGTGAAAGGCAGGGGTACACACCAGACATGTCACCAGTCCATTACAGCAGTTGGGAAACAACAACGTTATTATTTCTCCACTGCTTTTGTCATGGAGTCACAACTTGCTTAAACAATGAATACAAGTCCCAATCATTCTTAGCTCATAAACACCCAGAAAGACACACGAAGGGCCTCTTAATTTCTTTGAGATAAGGTGATGAGTTGTTCCATCAGACAAGCTTTTTCTCTTTGATCAATAATCAGAATTTCTATCACTAAGAGACAATATCATATGACAAATATTGCTAATGAGTTTTGCTTTTCTGGTACGTTGTACCTGTTTTCCATTAGGGCTCCTTGAGCTACGTATGTCCCCACCAGGGTCATACACAAATATGTGGACAGGTGATCAAACCAAGAGAAAAGGGCACACTCAAATGACACTTATTCACAATATTTAATATAGAATAACTGCTGCTACTTGTTTCAACTATACAGTTATTTACTTTTATAACCATGCAACTTGTCATTTTAATTTTTGAAGTAAAATATTGACTTTTGCAACATTGTAACTGCTCTACATAAATTATGACATTCTGTCAAAAACTGTGAATTTTGGATCATTTTAAATTTTTGTCCTTAAATTGATGATTTTGCTGTAAAAATGGGAATTTTGCAACAATTCTTATGGTAAAAAGTCAATTTTTATGACAAAATAATACATCTTTCAAAATTGTGACTTTTGACATAATGTTTCAATTTCATGTTGTAAAACTGCAAATTTCATATAACATCTGCTTTATGTCCTACAATAACAATAGTTTTGTTGTGAAATAATAAATCGGTCATAAAATACGAACAACATAATCTTTAAATGTGAAATTGAATATTTACGTCCTAAAATCACAAATTTGTATTGCAAATTTTGCAATACCACAACTTTGTCATAAAGACAATTCTTTTTGTGTAAAAATATAAAATTTCTCAAAATCACAACTTTTTGACATCAAATCAGATGTTTTGTCATAAAATCACAAAAACGAATGTCGTAAAACTGAAACTTTTGTAGATGTGCATGTTGTTGGTCTAAACACCGCAA
This sequence comes from Arrhamphus sclerolepis, assembly GCA_037176975.1. Lineage (NCBI taxonomy): Eukaryota > Metazoa > Chordata > Actinopteri > Beloniformes > Hemiramphidae > Arrhamphus > Arrhamphus sclerolepis. Next base: position 8,028 of record JBAMYA010047564.1, read on the forward strand.
ATATTTGTTGTAAAACGAAAACCTGCAAAGTCACAACTTTTTGACGATTGTTACTTTTGACAGTAAAATAGCTTCTCAGCAGTACTGCAGCAATAACAGCATTCATTCAGTCAGAGGGAAAAAGGAGATTTCTTTGAGCACCACCTGTACAGGTACCAGCTCCCATACTGGAAAAAAAAAAGAAAGAAAAGAACACACACGCAAAACTACATTTGACATAACCAGTTCTTCAGCAGCCCTTTATGACCACTTCACTGAACAAGTCTTTACGCTACACAAAACCATCAAAAAGCTTTTCATATTTCATTATTTTATGTAAATATGAATCAATTTTGCTAATATGTTGTGTTGTATTTTGACAATAAATCACACAACTGGCAGAGGTTTTTTTTATTTTTTTATTTTTTTAAATAATATCTAGGAAATAGTAAAACAACCAAAATATCTCTGTAAACACTGAAGGTAAAAACTTGCAGACGTAGTTTCAAATAGAGAGATTTTATTTTATTTTTTTAACAGCTTGTGAAGAAAAGCATGTATCAGCTACTGGCATGGAGGAAATTAAATGAGAAAAAGAAGTACAGCTGTAAAAATCATGACTCTAAGTTAAGAATTAAAAGTTTTATACATTTATTCAATGACTTACAGAACTTCAGATTCTGTCTGTTGGTTCAACTCTTGCTGTTTGTCAAAATCTTAATTTATTTGACAATCATTATTTTCCATTTTCTTTTATTTCAATGCTGTAAATTGTTTCTCTATTCCAACAGGACTAGATTTAAGTCATAAAGAAGTGTTACTTTTTTCTTTTTTTTTTTTTTTTTTTACAAATATCGAGAACAATACCAGTTTCAGTCGCAAATAAAATCTAAGTGAAATGAAATCTGATGAAGCAGTCAGATGATGGACAGATTGCAGAGCTGGCAGCATTTGTAGATGGATCCTGAAAAGATTACTGTGCTGTTGCCCCTCCCATCTGTTGTGGCGGATGTGAATGGATGAAGAGCCACGTGACTGATATAACATCTTCTCACTTGCAAGCACACGCGCATTTGATGAGACACTAAAAGAAAGGGATTTTTCTATTATCCTTTCCTCTTCTCAGCAGAAGCTGGGTGAATCCCTGCTCAAGCAGAAGAAATCATGCCGCAGCATCCTATATTTAGACCCCCGCTTGATCATACGAGTCTCTCCACTCTACTCTGCAGTAGTCAGCTCTGCACAGTCAATTACAAATTTGGATACATGTGCTATTTCATATTTCCTCTTTGATGTGATAGTGGTCGCGAGTGTTCTGTTATGAGTTTCCTGTGATATTTTTTGCACATGGTAATTTTAGCGCTGTGGTGGGCTTATGTGGCAAATTTTCAATTTTTCATTGTTCAAGTGAAATTAATGAGGCAAGAAAACCCTCCAAATTCATTCACTTAAAAGAAAAATGCTTCAAATCACACTGCCTACTCTGAGGGGAATTGCACTTGCACAAAAAAAAAAAAAGAATGAATGAATCCTTTTAATTGGCATATTTTCTGAATGGAAGATCCATCCTGCAGTCGCACAAGTCGGTCAAAGCGTCAAGCTGAGATACATTCTTACACATGGCTTCTAGTAAAAATCAACATTTCACACTTTGACTTTTGTATATTTCAAACAAACTATGTTAACTATTTTAAAGGTACGACAAGCAACAACTGTAACGATTTGTAGACTTAATGACTGAGCTAGAGGGTAACATGAAAAGGCAATGACAGGCTCATTACAGCAGTGCATCATTTTCCACCAGTGGCCATGAATGCCAATTTGGGTCTGAGAAGTACAAAGTGATGTTGGTTGAATGACCTGAGTAAGAAGATGATCAAGATAGTCGACTGGCAACCCGAAGCTCATCCATCCAAGTCCTTGTGAGAAAGTGATGTGTTGCTGGAATTTGCATGTGGCTGTTTTTCTTTGATAGAGACGAGACAGAGAGCAGAGCCAAGAGACGACAGACTTGTAGCTTGTTGCCACAGAACATAATCACTGGTTTGTAAACAAACATCTATGGTCTCGAAAGTGCAGATAAAAAAAAAAAAATCTAATTTAAAATTAGATGGTGAAATACAGGCAAAGGGCTGAGATTTGGCAGATAAATACACTGTTACAGATGTCTAATGGGTCATAAGTCATTACTAATGGTTTTGAGGGACTACTCCATTTTACACACACACACACGCACACACACACACACACACTCACACACACTCCCTCTTGCAGACACTAACCCCCTCACATAGAGACATTTCTTTTGTTACCATCTTTACACTTTGCCAC
>JBAMYA010047565.1:0-10337 GCA_037176975.1 Arrhamphus sclerolepis
GATGCTCTTTCGATATCATAGACACCCCCCATATATATATATATATATATATATATATATATATATATATGTATTAAACGCTTCGAGACTTGTCCAGACGAATACTGTCTGTATTTGGGTTACTCCACCTGCATCTGTAAACAAACCGTTTCACTAGTGGTATGGAGAAACACATACTCCTGTTGACAAAACAAGGGAAATATGAGCCTGACCTCAACTACACGTGGCCATAATAGCGATCGCATCATATTAAACAAATATGTCTAATTTCTTACATTTTTGCAGGCACAGTAAGTATAATTGTTTAACAGTTTAAGGACTTTTTAAGTGACACTGACAAATACATCAAGTAAATGTGTATAGTATTTTATACGTCTAACATGATCTCTTCTAAATAACGTCATGTGTTTAAGTGCATTTTGTCTTTTGCAATATGACATTTGTAAGTTCACAACTAAACATATTTAAAATGGAGTAGTAGTATTAAAATCCACCTCCTTAAGAGCTAATAATGAAATTAAATAAGACTTTCCAACATTTAAAAATACCACAAAAACAAAAAAAACACTCTGAATGAAGCCAAAAACAATTAACATATTACAGAAAGTCTACTGACTCCGTGACACCTTACCAGCACGTTCGCTTCTGCTTAAATTAACTAGTTTTTTGTTTGTTTTTGCTTTTTAAGAAATGTATCCAAAGCCTCCACACTAAAAATGTCCTCTATATTAATTTTCTGGGGGAAAAAATATGTATACAAACATACCTGTACAGGCGGAAGATAACACTTGAAGGTCGGTTTCATGGGTTTGACAGAAAACATTGTGTATGTCCACACTGGGGCTGATGTTCATACAGTAAACCAGCGCCTCTCGATCGAAAAGGGGGAAACAAAAAAAGCCTCCCGGAAACTTTTAAACAGCCCTTAGACTAGTTCATTCAAGTCGTCCGTGTGCTGAATATTCATCCAAACAGCGTGAACGAACGGCAGCACTTCTCCATTTCGATAATCAGTCAGTAGCTAGCTGCTGGAGAAAGTTGACACAAGTTGACGTTAAAACGTCGGAGTTAGCACAGTTAGCTAGCTAGCGCAAAGTCCGAAATCAAGTTTTTAGATGTCGTTTCCGCGCGGAGACAAAGCTGACAAAAACTCGAAAACGTCGTTTAATAGTCTACATTTTCTTCGCACCTGTTACTGCATTAGGAATGCTCGCGGACTTCCTCAAAGTCTAACTAATTTAAGCAACGCAGTGCCTAACGCTGCAAAGTACTTAACGGCCATGTTTATACAGAGCCGATGTCCCGCCCTACTTCCGGGCTCCGCCGCTCAGCTGTGTGTCCATACTTTCCGAAATAAAGCTTATTTGAGAAGTTTACGCAGGCACAGATTTACAAAGTACAAATTATTAACTTATCTGGTATCAACTACTGTACGTGAGAGTAATTAGTGTAACTGTGTCACTTCATTGGTTAGACAACGGTTATTTGCCAACATTTATTGAATACACTACCCATGGACTACAATTCCCATAAGACATTGACGGCATTACCTTGAAGCTTGTGACCTTGTTTTTCATTTCTTTACTTTTTTTTAGAAGCTAGGCTTTAATTAATAATGTGTGCTTAAATTTCATAAATATGCCTTTTCATTCAAACTGTCAAAAAATGTTGGTTTTTTTTCTATATACCGAGACAGCCCCGTGCTTTAGTTGTTTACACACGTGTAAGAATACATAGGCTACATACATACACACACAGGGGTGTAGGGATTTAAATGTTACTGGTCAACTGACAGAACTGAAGTTTGTTTACAGTTTCTCCACAGAATTAGATCTGCTGCGAAGGTGGTTAGAAACGTAACTTAAGGCTGATTGTTCTGAAAGCCTAAGATGTTTGCATTAGTAATGAAGGGAAGGAGTAACCTCACACTTCTCATGTGCCGATTTAACATTCTGGAATTGTGGTATCCCTAAAAGTTATGAAACTTATTTTAAATTGGTCATTATTATCAATTGTTCTACAACAGTACTGTAAATTTCTGTTTTTTATTTGCTAGAAACGGGCACATATGGCATATGACATAGGAAAACATCAACATACAGTCACCTCTAAGAATGTCACAAAATGTAGTGTACCTCTAGTCAAGAAAAAAAAAAGCCTATTCAAGTATTTGGTGAGAGGCTATCCATGTTTAACAGTACTGCTGAACATTGTTTTCAAGGCCAGCACAATTGATTGAAAATGGGATGGCTCACATAATCCCACTTATACTGTGAGACCTCTATGTGAGCTTCTTGATGATAACCTTGATGAGTATGCAGTGAATGGCAATCTTACCATCCAAGTCACCTTTTTGGTTCACTGGCTTTAACTAGCTCAGCCTGCAAAGGCTGAGTTGTGAAAGCTGTTGAATCATATGCTTAAATATGCTTAAACATGAATATGCTGAATATGTTTAAAAATTCATTTTTAAGCTGAATATGCTTAAATATGTTTAAAAATGAATATGCAGAATATGCTTAAAAAGATTACTAAGAGACGGGAAATTGTTGGGGATGTCATAGCTACAGTCATACTTCTGCTGAACAGTACATTTCTAATGGATGAAGACCAAGTGACTGGCAAGGGTAACTTCATTCAGTCCCTGCACAGGACTTACTATGGATCCAGCTATAGTAAAGGTAGGCAAAGATAATTGAGTCATTCCACTGTGGGAAAACTGTATATGTACAGTGCAGTAACAAAGAGAACAGCTCCAGATACCAGTTAAAAGGTCACAAAATACCCCCCACCAGTCCTCACAAACACCAGGTGGAGTGAGGAAGTTCTTGAACGTTTAATTGATCTGCTCACCAAATCACCAGGATTAGCATATCCAGATTTTACATACCCTTTTGCAATCCACAGATACTCCCAAAAAAGGTCTTGGTGCAGCCCTTTATCATAATTAGGATGGAAAGATGAGTTACTAGCTTATGGGTCACACACATTAAGAAAAAAAAGACCACCTACACATAAGAAAACTCGAGTTCCTGGTCATCAATTGGGCAATTTGTGATAGGCTTAAAGTCCATCTATTCTACGCACCACATTTAGTGTTCTCCAACAACAACCCTCTGACTTATGTCCTCACAGGGGAAAATGGAAATCAAAGATTACATAACTAGAAAGTACCTTTGCATCAAACTGAAAAAGTCAACAACACATTAATAAGTACCCATGGATAGTATCACATCTACCTAACACCCTTAAACTGGTGTATATAGATTTCCTGCATCCAACACCTTGTCAGGGTGGAAAGTACACATTCTAGTTGAGGTAGAACACTTTATCGGGTTCACAAAAGCCTACTCCACTTGAAACAAAGTGGGGAAAAAATAGCTGCAGACTGGTTTTTCAATGATCTTATTCCCAGATTTGGTTATCCCACCCATTTAGGACACTAAGACAACTATCCAGTTTGGGCCACTCTAGAACCTCCTACACAACCCCCAAGGGAATCCCGCAAAACAGACTAAATTACACTCTGCTGAACAAAAAAAAAAGCTTCAGACCTTGGGGGAGAAAGAGAAAGAGAACCAAAAGGATTCAAACCTTTGCAAAACATGAGGCTACAGGCTTGTCCTCCTATTATCTGTTGTATATCTGCCATTGGCCTTCTTTTTGGCCTTCAAGGAAGAAGAAATGTAGAAACATAGGCAGGAAAAATGAGTTATAGCAAATGCAAACAGTCAGCAGTCCAGTTCCATGGGAAAAGGATATTATGATGAAAAGTGCAAAAGAGTGTACCTTCAACTCAGGGGTTCTGGTATATAATCTTAGCGAAAGAGGGGGTCCCAGTAAACTTGGATCCTACTGGGAGCAGACAATTTACAGTATGTTGTGAGATCAATCTACAAAGTAAGCCCAGAGATGAGGGGGTATCCACTGTGTACCTCACATTGTAATCTGCTATTGCAAGTTAACAATTTACCCTTTGGTTTAAACTAGAGTTCAGTCAGTAATGCACCCAAGCCACAAAGGAGACCTAAAGGTTTCTCAGGACCCCTTAGGAAAACAGATCGGAAAGGGAGTCTAGATAAAAGTGATAGTGAGGAAGAGGAAGGTGCGTTTCATTATTGGTTGCGGGTTCCTGTTGAAAGTCCTGGAGCTCAGATCAATACTCCAGATCAAACAGCTCAGAATTAGTCGTGAACTGAGAGGAGAAATATCCCAAAGTCCTAGTTTAAGACCAGAGAATGTACCTTGAGATTAAACTACACATCAGAATGCCTCAAATCAACAAGGACCTTGAAATATCTCAAATGGGTTATCAAGAGGGCAATATATCAGAATGTCATGATGAGCCCCAAATCCCTTTTGAGGCTGAGTCAACACGTTGTTATGACCTGTGTTACATGCACCCATACCCTTACCATCATTTCATACTCTTACTTAGCTATGTATTATCTCAAGTGCTAAGAAAGTCTGGAACACAGACATTTGCTCAATGGGTGTTCCATGCTTAACTGTTTCATTGTATTTATATACATATTATGGTTATAATGCAAGTTTGAGTTTTTTCATTGTTTTAATTATAAGTGTCAAGTGTCAGTAGCCACTTTTGTTTGCAGGGAAGTGTGTAGTATCCCTATGAAACCTTTTTTTTTTAATTCAGAAGAAGACATAGTGCATGGTTCATGTCTCCACTCCTCTGCATATTTCACCTGTATTCTTTTAGGGAGCTGAAGAACATTGAACCGTAACCCATTGTTACTGAGGACCTTGAAATTGGGTCGGTAAGACAATATCCCTCAGCGACCACAGGGAGGCGACAAAATACCATACACAAGCCATATCAGAAGCACTTTAATGTTAAGTGGACTAAATGTGTAACTAGCCATATTAAATTTCAAATACTTTTCAGATGAAAAATACAGGGCATTAATTTTAATTTTTTCTTTTTTCTTTGCGTGCACACACACACACACACACACACACACACACTTGTTACTGTATGTGTATGCATACAGAGGAAACATTTTAATTGATGGGTTACACCCATAGGTTTGTCTCACCACCCATCATCGTTTGAAGGCAAGCCTCACTGAAAGTGGAGACTCAATACCACCATATGCCAGTGCAACCTAAACACAGTGTGTTTCCTGAAAGGCCTTTTGAGGTGTTTTTTTTCCCTTCTAAAAAAAAAGAAAAAAAAGAAACCTCTTACAAATAGGCATCCATTACAACAGCAGACACTTAAGTCAAATCAAAAGATCCCACTTTGATTACTTCTCAAGCGTCATGTAGGTTGTAAAGTAAATGTTCTGTCTCATGTTCTGCGGTGAAATTATACTTTTGGTCTTATACTGCTTTGAGTCGTCAGTTGTGCTTGATTTATAATTCATCTTGCATTACCTTATCAAAGCCCATAGACTCAAGGAAAAAAAAAAAACATGTGGAAGGATGTCTTTTGAATCAGTGCTGATATTTAAAGATAAATAAATAAATAAATTTTTACCTGTGAAATGATAGTTTTGTTTTATATTTTACTGTTTAATTATTTTTATTTAATTAGGCTACTGTAAAATTGACTGATTCCTTATGAAACCCATGTCCAAGCGTTCCTTTTGTTTGCTTGTTACTGTTGATCATCTATCTTTGTTTATGTCCTCATACAACTAAGTCTGAGTACTCAATGAAACATCATACTATAGTAACGGGAAAAAAATAAAACCTGTGCCAGCGGCAATACTAATCTAAAGCTGTTCAAGTTAATAAATCAATAAAATAAAAATAAAAAGCAACACCTTTATTCTTCTTTTGCATGTGTTGTTTATTAACTTTTTATTTTATTTATGTATTTATTTTTACCTTTAGTACAGTTAAAAGTACAGCCTACCTTCCTTTCGTGCAGCTGGTAGACATCCTGTCAGCACACCTGCCTCATCACTGCAATCACCTCGAGATGACAGCTCTGTTGTGAGGAAGTGCGCATGCCCAGCAGCTGATGAATATTTAAGTATTCTCCGCGCTCAGCACTCTTTGATTGGATCCTCTGGCTCGGTTTCCTGTGTTATGTTTCAGAGCCTGTGTCCCACACGTAAATTACCTCCAAACTCGTAGTTGGGACTCTGCTCTGCTACTGTCCGACAGTGTAGGACTGGTTTCTGACTCCACGATGGACTCAGGACACCGCTGAGAAGCTGCATCCGTGCCGTCTGGGTTTTATCGGGAATATTTTCTTGAAACGTGGATTTTTGTTCCCTGGTTTTAGGTTGAACAACTACACTCTTTTCTTTCTTTCTTTTTAATTTTAATTTTATATTTTGGAGCGGTGCGAACTTCACCCAGGTTCGCATAAAGACTGGATCGTGGGAATAAACTTCCAGCCGTGTGATATCAGAGGATGGTGAGTGATGTTTACACTGGCTGATGCTTGTTTGGAGTACTTAGTTATTATAGACCAAATGTTTTCTCCAGACTTGTTGTAGCAGCTTGTGTTAACAAAGGAAGAAAACACATCCAATCCACATGGACAAAAATAGTCTATATATGCCATGCAGTTAGTCCTAGAATAAATGTGTTTAAAGGGTTTTTAGTTTGCTTCTTCGCACACTTATAATTAAAGAAATCAAAGTAAGTTTTCTTCACAGATTTTTTTTTTCACTGTTGCCTTCAGAGATTCCTATTTCTCTCTTCTGTTTTCCACCCTCCATGTTTGCCTACATCCTGATAGTTTTCTGGAAGTCATCCATTTTTTTAATGAGCTGCCCAGTTACAGTGACCCTGAGCTGCCTGAGTGACACCCAGAGAAATGTTAACGTCACAGAAAAAAGAAAAAAAAAACATTAGTCAGGTGCATCAGCCTTCCTTTTGAAAACCGGTTAGTCAGTCCTGGGGCGCGTGTCAGGTGGAGTTTGTACAGTATGTGCTGCAGCCTGTTGTATGAGTGCATCACCTGGAGACAGGTTTTTCCTGGTAGCTGAATGCCACCCCTGCAGCAGACACAGACACACCTAGAGCTAGGAGGAGGGCTGCCTGTGTTTTGACAACAGCATCTAAAGTCTCAGTCCACAGTGGAAGAATTCACACTTTCACTGTTGTGCTCAGTAGAGCTGTGGCACAGACTTTTATCACAGTTTTGTTTGAGTTTTATGATATGTTTTTGTTAACTTACTAGACACACAATATTGAGCTGAAGCTCAGCACAGTAACTTAAGTTGTAGAGTAACTGAAGTACAGAAAACTGAAATTCCTTTGTGAGGATGTGAAGCGAGACCATGGTGAACAACATTCAGATTTTGAATTTTGTTCCATGTATCTATACGTTAAACCTGTGCTGCTCACTTCACTTGAGCACAATTCTGTCTATCTATTTCAAGCATGTAGGACTGAAACCTGTTGCATTCTCTCACCTTAGATGGTGATTCTGTTCCACCTTCAGGTCAGGTTGCTCTCAGGAAAAAAGGTCAAAGGTTCCTCAATATACAGGTGACCCAACAGAACTGTACTGCTGCTCTCACACAAAAAGTAAAGCATCACATTCTGCATCATCTTTAATCCTGTTTTTGTTTATTATCACTGCTGTTAAGGCAGGATTTTTCTGATGCAGCATTTCATTATTTTTGGTTACCTTAATGTTAAGAATGAATTCTTAGTAACAAAATACTTTGCAATGAAATTAGTTATGAATTTAGAGATGCCGAACAATATCATATAGTATATAGAGTTACTTATTTAAAAAAAAAAACTTTCAAGCCTGTCCTGTCTTTAGGTTTTTTTCCCTCCTCCTTTTTCTCTTTGTTTTCTAAAAGGTTAATGGGAGCATCAGCTCATGCAGCTGGTAGAAGAAAGAGAGGAGTCTGATTGTCATCATTACTGTCTGGAACTGCAGACACCAGCATCTCTCTCTGCTTACTTTTCTGCCAGTTGTTGAATAGCATGCCGGTATGATGGCAGATGGTTTGCATTAGTTTCTCTAAAAGGGAGGTGCATACTGAGTAACCCTCCCTCCCGCTCCCCCTCCCCACCCTCCAACGAACTCAGAGCTTGTGCTCCATTTTCAAACCCATCCCGCCGCTGTAGAGATTTGCTCTGGAATTCGAACCTTGTCTCTGGAAACAGGACGAACACTCATCCTGCAGACCTGGAGAACTCGTTATGCTTGTCGCTGAAGTTCAGTTCACGCTCACTCTTTTCTGTTCAGAGCTGCAGTCATGTTCAGCAGCTTTGCTGACAGTGATGGCGGACCTCAGGAGTGTGTATCTATTCCACTGTATCGCTGTAAATCATAGTTCAGAGAAGCTCTTGAATTGCTTATAGATGTCCTAAACACTTTGTAAACTCAAGTTGTCAGGTTGTGAAGTCTTTCACTTCATATCAATGTGCCATGTAATTTTGATTATTATTTCTTACATTTTTACTGGAGACTCACTTAGTTGATGTCTGTCTGTGACTTTTGGCCAGTGACTGCTGAAATAGGTTCCAGCAGCCCCCCTGAACCTGAATAAGATTAAAATATTTGTGTGTGTGTAGTGGGGTGGAGGCAGATGTGGTTTCATATGAGTAAATTCAGCTATGAAATGTAACTATGAAGAACTCTTTATAGACCCTAATGGATGTCACTCATTCTATCATTTACTCAGCCACTTAATATCCATATTTCCTTGCTCACTCTGTGCTCATGATGCTATGATGAGGTTGGGTTATTGTACTGGTTAGTTCTTTATTCAACAGCTGTATAACAGTGGTGACAAATGAGCTGTTAAGATACATAAAACAAAGAGGGATTACACTGAAGGCCTTTGGTTTAAACATATTCTGAATCCTAGAAGTGGTGAGAAGCCAACCATCCTGCACTTCTCTTTTTCTTTTCTTTTTTCCCCCCATTGCAGAGTGTACTTCCACTTCTGTGCCTGAGAGTTTCCTTCTGGCTGCACAGTTTGGCTCTAGATATAGCCTTGTATTATTTTAAGTATGTTATCTGTGGAGAGAATGCACCAACTTTAGCTGATCTCCAAAGGTCACCCTCTCAGCAGAGCGCTGAGTGAAACATTTCCATGGCGATCATTTGATCTTGTTCCCGTCTAACAAAAAAAAAGAAAAAAAGACAAGGCTCTAGTACAAGAAGTTGTTATGGGGTCTAAATTTAAATTTCCTATCTGGGAAAAGTTACAACAGTTACATTTATTGCCTGGTCAGATGTTGCATTTATTGCAACATCTTACTGGGAAGTTGTTGTACTCTTGTTGGAGCCTCAGGACATCAAGGACACATGCATAAATGTAACATGTTACATCAGGTCTTGATGGGCTAAATTTTGTCAACATTTTCCTGGTGAGCAGTGTAAAACCGTGTGATTAATCTGCTGATCCTTTGATATTTTGTTTTTCTTTTACATGCACATTGTTTGGATAAACGGCCACGACACCCATATTCATATCTGCCTCAGGATGAATTGACCTCAAGTTAATTTCAACTAATACAAGAGCAGATCATTTGTCTTCTAAATTTAACTGGAAATAAGATAACAAATTGATGGATAAAGGGATTTTCATATAAATTATTTCATTTGTGTCAGGAGGATCTTGTAAGTCTCTTCATTTTAATGACCTTGATTCTTTTTTTTTTTTTTTTAGTTTATTTTCCTTGCTCTTTGATCAAAAAGCAAACCATGTCCTGTCAAAGCTTGTAATTTGCATATTTGACTTCCCTATTCATGGACTTGGAACGAGATCTTGCTCCTAAAACTTTGCTCTAGTTATCTCCCATCACACAGGAGCCTGTGTTCAGCCTCTGGGCCAGTGTCTGGTCTTTAACTCTTTGCAGCAGAAAGCTCATCTGTCTTAATGCTGTCATTTTCAGAAAAGTTGTCTTCCCAATTGCTGTTGTTAAACCTTACTTCCCCTCAGATACAGTTCACACCGGATATTAAAATGTCGCCCTTATCACAGAATTAAGGTTTATGATTCCCTCCACCCCGAAAATAAGCTGATTTCTCACATTATCTGAGCCTTGTGTCATTCATAAAGAGATTTTTCTCTTCATAGCTGTGGGGCCTGCTGAATTGATCGTTATCTCACTCATCTGAATTTATCTAATCTTTCCTCACAAGCCCCTCTGTAGGGCCTTAGGGAGGTTTCTAAGGTTTCATGAATTCCTAACATGGGAAACGTAATGTTATTGTGGCCACCTCTGTCCAACATCAGCATGACTGCACTTAAGAACTTTTGAAGTGTCGAGCCCAAGCTGTTCAGTTTAGACTGACAGCTGTGCAGCTGTTGGTAGATTTAATCAAGGAGTTGTAAAATAGAAGTTATTTGCTGCTTTATTTGAACAATGTTAGAAGGTAAAAT
>JBAMYA010047566.1:0-10336 GCA_037176975.1 Arrhamphus sclerolepis
ATACATATGTACATATGTATGTATGTATGTACATACATATGTACATACATACATACATATGTACATATGTATGTATGTATGTATGTATACATATGTATGTATGTATACGTATGGTGCGCCTGTTTCGCTGTTTGGAAGTCTAAATTCAACATGGTTGCTCCAAAAATGGGCCAGAAATCTGAACATTGTTGACGTGCGTGCGTCGTTGTGTGGAGGTTGCCATGGAAACCCAGCTCCACATTGTTATCTCCCCAATAACAAACGCTACGCTGTGTCCTAGGTTTTGACACAGTATTTTGAGGTCTCTGGTTCACTGGTCGCTGATGCAGTTGCTGTGGCTTTATTACTCTTTATTTTTTTCACATTCTCCTCTCGATAAAAATGATAAGTGGTCTTCATTTATAGAGTTGAATTTGCGCCAACATCATGGCCATAACCTGCCATGAAAGGGCAGATAATGTCTCAGTACTAAAAAGACAAAAATAAACCTTTCAATTAAAATTGTTACTGGGTCCAAACCAAAGGGTTTAGATGTCTCATTAGTGTCCTGTGATCCCCTTATTCCCTTCTTCTTCAGCCGTTTTTTTTTTTCCTTTTTTTTCTTTTTGCTGCACTTGCTGACATTTTTCAGTGGCTACACTGGAGTGTGGCTCTGGTTTTCAATCCAGCATCCTGTCAACAGAATAAAAGGTTATGCTACGAGTGCATTCATCAACAACAAAGGCAGGAGGGGGAGGAGCGCCACTAACAGACTACATGGAGGAAAAACTCAACCTCTTCTCCTAATTGTTGTTTTTTTCCCCATTAAACAACACAATCCTGCAGGCCACTAAACAGCATGTGCATTTTATTTATTTTATACTGTATTTGTTTCCCTTTCATTGTCTCCGTCTGTTCAAGTCCTTGATAAGCTGCACTGCCCTCACGGTTCCAACAGCACTGTTCTCCAGAGCGACAAACGAAAGACAGTGGTGTTAAACCCGAGGCCTGCGGGCCATGTCCAACCCGCCACTTGATTTTATCTGGCTCGAAAGTTGACATTCATCTACTTACAACTAGGACATTTATGAGGAAATTCCAACGCAAGTGCTTGTTTGATTTGGTATCGACATTAGAAGGTGGAGGAACTGGATTACAAGAAGTTGCAAATTTTGTCAAAACTCGACTGGCTTTTTTTATTTAAAAAAAATTGTGATTTTATAACAAAGAGTTAAATTGTACACAGTTTTCAATGTTACGACCTGTAAATTTATGTCACAATGTTTCAAAAAGTTTATACTTTCTGAAAAATAAAAAGAAGTAATTTTAAGTTTAAAAAGTCACAATTTTGTGATTATACAATAAAAAGTCTTTAAAAAAGTCTTAATCCTTCAAAATTTGCAATTTTATGACAAAATTATTTTTTTGAAACAATACTTTTAAAATTTGATTTTGGTACAAAAGTCTCATTTTTATGCTTAAAGTCATGATATCAGTGAAATTTGAGATTTTATGACAAAGTTTTAACTTTTTTTCTTTTTTTATAACCAGGCTTCAGGAACTAGTGAGCAATCTGACAACATAGCTGGTTAAGAAAGTAAAGAAAAAATGGTAACCATAGTGATGATTTGGCCCTTTAACGGTAACCATGGTGATGATGTGGCCCAGGATGAGCATCTGAGTCAAATGAATGGATCATTTTCAGACTTGTGCAGACCTTCACCAGCTGATGATGATCCATTCATTTGAATCAGGTGTGTTGTGGCAGGAAACATCTAGGACATGTAGGACACCGTCCCTCGAGGACTAGATTTGGACACTGACATAAATGATAAGTACTTTAACTGACTTATGTGGATGAATGTTGGAAACTCAATCATCCTGCACAGTCCTGGAATCAATAAAAATATCATTTTATTGATCAGACTTTCAATAAAGAGGTTTGTGTTTGCAACAACAGATATGTACATCATTTTGACCCTGGCATTGTTCATCTTTATTATTACAAGGAAAATTGTAACCAATTTGGTACAACTCTAAATGCCTCATGGATGTATTACGTTCAGCTCAGTGTCACTGAGCTGGAAGAGAAAAAGGAAATCTCAAATGAACAGAAAGAGAAAATCAAATTTGATTCCAATTATATTACTGATCTTTAGGGCTAGAAGAGAAAATAAGGAGAATCAGCTGGGTGTGAGTCACATGAGGATGAGAGCAACAACAAAAAAAGATCTGTCTGAGAATCCAGTCCTTTCACTCCTGGTTGAAACCTGCTTGTGGGAATCAGAGTTGATGAGCAGAACTAAGACGTGTCTGGATTTAACTGCATTTAGCTGCCCAGCTCGTTTCTTTCTGAAGACAAAGATAATGAGAGAAGTTTCTCTCCTGGCACACCATCCTTCAGCACATGCAGCCAAAATGAGCTTTTTAACTGCTCGCCAACTGCATGTGTCAGAAGTACTACTGATGAACAAAGATGCCTATAGTGAAATCCACACACAAACAGCGTCTATGAGCAGACATTCAGTCATTTTCATGGTAATTATTAAATTTTACAACACTCTAAGAGGCTAAAATTGACTAAAGAATTGATAGAACTCTTGTACATGATACTGTATTTACACATGTAATGTAATTTAAGAATATCAATATAATGTTTGTGAGGCTTCATAGAAGAAGGAAGAAGACACAGAGAATAGAAAAAGAAAGTACAACAGTACAGATTCATTTTCATTATATTGCCAATATACAGTAAGCCTTTAGCCTGAATCAGGTCAGTTAAAGCTCACAGACTCATGAAACACTGTTGTATCTGATATAGTTCATTGTGCTTTTCTTTTTTCTTTTTCATTTATTAATCAAGCAGTCCTCACCTTTTTATGCAAATAAAGACGCCCCTCCAAGCCCTTTTCAGCTCTGGAGTCTACAGACGGTCCTGCTGCAGGACTTGTAAATATACCTGCAGGGCTATTTCGCACAAGTGAAAAATGAGAAATATTGCCTCCAACTAAGAACTTGCCCCTAATGTTTGCCCCAGACGCTCTGAGCCAGTCTCCTGGTTGAAGTCTGAACTACGTCTGTGCCCGTGTCTCTCTTGTCTTGTGCAAACTCTCTTCTCCTGAAGGCTTTTCTCTGACCACCAGCACCGTTGCTGTAGCCCAAAATAAGCCAGAGATTTCTTTGCATCTCATTTGCATTCACTCATAACCTGAGTCAGAAGGAAACGGCTCCTTTTGCTTAACTGTAAATTATACATCTTTTGTTGTCTGATTATTATTTTTATGTTGCAAACGAACACAATGCAATACTGCTGAACGGCAATAATATCCTTTCCAGTAAATCTAATACTGTGGCTTCCTGTAGAGCTGATGGGACGGGTAGGGGAGCAACTTGGGGGGTTCGACATTTGCTCAAGGACGCTTGGGGTGGGGGTGGGGGGTGGGGTGTTGCCCTTTTCCATTAGCACCGACTCGACTCGGCTCACCTCAGCCTCAGTCGTTTTCCATTACACTTCAGTACCACCTCGATGTGGGTGGGGCCTTCACGGTAAGGCGGTGACGCCTTCATATGCGACAGCTCCGGTTAAGTGTGCAAAAACAACAAACGAGGATGTTCAGGCGTCCTCGTGGTACCACGGAGAAGGCTTGCTTGCCATTTTTAGCCGCATCAAAGTTTAGTTGTAAAAATAAAGCTGCAAAGGTAAAGTAAATCACATTCGCTGTTGCAGAGTTTTAAATATGAAGGAGTCGCTGTCATGACTCATCAGTGACGTCATCCTATGGCCAATCAGTGGCCTGCATCCTGGTGACGTTGCATTTTTGGCCCGACTCAGCCCGGTTAGAACCCCAGCCAAGTAGGCAAGAAAAAAGCAGGTACAAGCTGGTACTATGACCTAGTGGAAAACCCTGAAACCGGAGCCGAGTCGAGTCGAGTCGAGTCGAGTAGGTACTAGTGGAAAAGAGCCGTTAGAGGACAACCTGACAACCTGATCGACCACTTGAGCTACAGCTATCCATTTATATATGCTCCTGTCAAGATATAACATTGGATCCACAGTTCAAATGAATTGCAATAAGATCTGGTGGCCATTTAAGCTAATCTTTTTTTTTCTCTCTGCCCTGGTTGCTCATGCTGTCCATATATTCTGCCTCCCTCTCGTCTCTGTCTTGTTTTCTTCCGTTCCCTCTTCGCGTGTCTTAGCTGTAGCCGAGGTTTTCCATCTCATGGCGGTATCTCAACTCTGACACTTTGGCTTTGTGCTGCTTGCTCTCCAGATGCTGCCTGAAGTCCGTCTCCTGCTCAGCTCCACAGTTGCACATGGAGCAGTAGAACTGGCCGCTGGGGGTCACGCACATGGCCAAGTCCCTGGGGATGCGCTGCCTCGGCCTGGGGTTGTAGTACGGCCCTGGAGGAAGAAGATGAGAGGCAGCAGACAGGACCAGAGTCAATAATATATACATACAACGAGAAACATTCATTCAAGATTTATCCACCATGACAGCGGGAAGCTGAAGCACATCACCATAAAGAGCTGGAGGTGCAGATTGAACTTTTATTTATTTATTTATTTTCCAATCTGCCCATTCCTGGACCGGATCTCTGTGCAAAGAGGGACATATGTCTCATTTTTTCTATGTTCACACAGATTATAAACAGCAAGCAGTTTCACGGGAAAAAAAAACAACAAAAAACCCAACTGTTTTACAACCTCAGGGCGGTCCCAAGGATTGGCTCACAATCTAAACCACAGCTCATCAGTTTACCCAATACGCACATATGAATTTAAATTATGAGGATGACAGAGATATGCAAGTGCAGAGTTTATCTTTGACAACACAACCCCTCCCTGCCGGGTGCTTTGCACACAATGTGCATCTCCTTTTGTAAGGATGTGATTACAAGCATTAACATTATGTACAAAAAAGGACAATAAACACATTTTTATTCTTCCAGGACGTAGACCAAGCTTATAATTGTTTGCCAATCTTCTGAGTTTTAAATCATCACCATTCAAAGACATCTTTAATCCTTTTTTTTAAACTAATTTGTATTTTAAATTTTTCCTTTTAACAAAGCACATCCATCTAATATTTACAGATCCTTTTGTCCAGATTCAGCTCCAGTGTAATGCCATTAATTTTAATGTCACTGTTTTTTTACATCTGTTCTTACTCGCCGTTTGATTGAATTTACGTGCA
This sequence comes from Arrhamphus sclerolepis, assembly GCA_037176975.1. Classification (NCBI taxonomy): domain Eukaryota; kingdom Metazoa; phylum Chordata; class Actinopteri; order Beloniformes; family Hemiramphidae; genus Arrhamphus; species Arrhamphus sclerolepis. The sequence continues at coordinate 5,178 of JBAMYA010047566.1, forward strand.
ACTTTTAGGAAAACTACTTGGTAATAGTTAGATACAATATAAAAAAGAAAGTGCCTTGATCCCCTATCTTGTTTTGTTTTTTTTACAGAATAATTTATAATAATTATTATAATTTACCATAATATCATTTTTTATTTTCTTGTCTTCTTTCTGTGACCTTTAATAAAAAACTAAAGAGCATTTCTTACACAGTAGATTACTGCAGGGCCTACTGACAAATTCTGTCAAATAATGACTTATTTTACCTTGTGGACTGGATTTAAACTACAACTTCAACATTTTACCCATCGCATGCATACTGGTACGGTCGTGACTTATTTCTGTTTTGATCTATTTGATCAGCTGTAACACAGAAAATGGACATTAAGCTGCATTAAAAAAAGACGTGAAGCTGGCAAAAAGTTAAAACAATTATTCTTAAAACAAAGAAGTGTTAGTCTGTTTACGGTAGAAAGATGAGAGGAAGATGAAGAGAGAGATTAAAAAAGACAGCTAGAACGCAAACACAGGCGAGAGGGGAAGCTATTTTGGGGGTGTCCATCAGAGGAACTGATGAATCAGCAGAGTGCACGGAGAGAAAAGGGAACTGCTGAGAGAGGAAATATGAGGGGGCGAATTTGCTTTTCTGTGTAATTTATCCTGCTTAATTTGTTGTTGTCTGTGGAGCCACAGAGCAGGAGGCAAACATGGTGGAAGAGAGGAGCATGACGTCACCGTCACCGTATCTGTTTTCACAAAAGCACAAAGGCGTAAGCGGACACATTGGTAACGGTGATTTACTCTAGTTTTTCTTCTTTACTTCAATTATCTGTTACCCAGTACAATAAATCCCAGTAAAAACGTGTGCAAACATGTTATTCTTAAGCTTTAAGTTTTTCCAAAACATGATAGAATGAAATCAGATGGCATGTTTCAGTCAAATATACCGACTGAGGGCTTGATGATGTGGCAAACATTAACAATCCAATCAAAAGAGATTTTATGACATAAATGAACGTGTCTCTTTCAAATAATAATACTGATAAAACATTTACAGCCTATGAAACTCTGAATTTCAACACAAATCAACAACCTTCACAGACTGATTTAACAATATGAAAAGAAGAAGGAGCTTTTTCTGGCTGAGTCCCCATAAGCCTTCATTAATAATAAATCATCTGTAAAAGTTTACTGTAGTATTTTGAGGGTAGAACTGACTTCGCTGGACAAAAAGAAACAACGTTCTGGGTTTTGGATACATGAGGAGAAAAAAAGGTCAAAATAAAAGCTAACAAAGAAAGGATGAAAGTTGTTTGAAACAACGGTAGGAACGCAGGAATAACTTAACCTCATATTTTTATTTGGTTCCTTCATTTTAGTGACATGAAGCAGTCTGAAAAAAAAAACACTACATCACACACATTGTACCAAAACTTGCAATAAGAATACTATACTATATACTATTTATATTCCATCCATATTTTACTTAAATGTTTTTATGTGGAATATGAAAACTATTTTTATCTATATTCTGTTACTATATTTGTTTATTTAATATTATATTTTATCTATATTTATTTATGGCAAATATTAAACTATATTTATTTAACATTATTATTTTATGTTATAATATATGTATTAGTGTCAAATATGAAAACTATACATTTGATATTTTATTAGTATATTCTATTATTCCTATATTTTATTTCCTACATTTTATCTTTATATATGTTGAATATCAAGAATATATATATACAGTATGTTTATATTTTATTTACACTTTTTATTTTATGTCTATATTTCATTTACATTAATTTATCTGTTTCCTACCAACGACTTCTTTGATTTCTTTTGATCTATTTTACCTTTGTTACTTTGCTGTTGTATTTATCTTATCAAAACAGTCAACACTTAATGAGAAGTTGCAGAAAAGGCAAAAAACAAACCTGCACATGATGCTCATCGTCAGCAACCAGATAGAGACAGAAATATAGAATACAACTTCTAAATGCAGCTTTATTCCTGTTCCTACCTGGCGTGGCAGCAGGCATCTGTGGGCTGCGACGGTTTTTCACAAGTCGGTACTCGCTGCCATCCTTCCGGTTTCTTTTTGGGACCGTCTCATTGCTACCTTCCCTGCAACAACCACTGTATACGTGAACAATTATTTTACATGATAAGCCAGGTAATTAATGACACTTTCAAGGTGTTAAAAACAAATGCAAGTAATTTGTACCTGGTGATCAAAACCATTCTAGCATTTTAGTGGATCTTTTGTGGCATTTGGAAGACACAAGCATGCAGAAAGCTTAATAAGGATAAAACCAGTAGCTAATGCAGCAAATATTTCTTTATCTATACCCACATGTTACTGGCATTCTGCTGGGCCTCGGCCAGACGGAGCTTCTTGGCGTGGTTCTTGCCCTGGTAGTGAGCCTGTGCAACTGCTAGTGAACTAAAGGAGGCGTCACACAGTTTACAATAGTCGTTCTCTGTGGCCAAGATGACCCGCGGCGCCCCTTTATAGAACGCCTGCAGACACAGAACAAAGACGTGCAGTGTTTGAGATGGCTGCGTTGAGTTAGGGAGTAAACACGGCAAAAGAACAGACAGAAACAGAAATTAAAGAAAGAAATGTATGAAGATCTCTACAAGAGGCTTTTGTTCAAATTCAGGAACAAAATATCCCATTTACGGGAGTGTTCAGAGGAGGATGAGACAGTCCAGTAAAACAAAGTGACTCTGCAGTTCTTCTCCACCTCCTCCACCCACCTCTTCAAGTAAATGGTGGGGTTAGAGAGCTGAGATGCTGAGGTTGGGTCTGACCTGTTTGCCTGCGTCACTGTCGTTGGCAGGTGTCTGGCCAGCTGCCTCAAGAGCTTCTGGGATCCTGATGGCTGGCGGCTGTTTACTGCCAGCGTAGAAGTTTCTCAGTTTTTTACTGTGGTTCTTTCCCTTCAATAAAAGAAGTATGATTTGGTGTTTTTGCATCTTAATGTTTTATAGGTGTCTGAATGCGTGTTTAACTCACCTGGTAGTGCGCTTGCGCCTGCTGAGCAGAGTTGAGTGTAACGTTGCAGAGTTTACAGTACAGTGGTTTGCACAGTTCTTCCAGCCCAAAGGAGTCCTCCTGCTCCTCCAACCCCAGCGAGGAGCCCTCATCCTGGGGCTGCTCGCTGGCCAGGGCTGCCGGGGCTTCGACAGAGCCACAGATGAGTCTGGATACCGTGGATGGGATTATTGCCGGTCCCGGTGGCCTGGGGGGCAAATGCGAAGGGTCGGGGCCTGGAGCAGGAGATGTGGATAAGGAACAGGGAGGTAGGGGAAATCGGCCAGGTGCAGGCGCCACTACAGGTGGGGGCACCAGCGCTTGGGCAGGGTTCAGATGTGAAGGCCCCAACGGTTGTGAGAGATCCATGGTGGAAGGTACTAATGCTTGTGTGGGAGTTTCCTGTGGGGGCCCCAGAGCGTGTGCCATTGGTGCAGGTCCCAGTGGTTGAGCTGGAGGTAATGGAGGGGGTGCTAAGGTGTGCGGTAGGGTAATGGGTGGAGGCCTTAATGTATGAGTGGCAGTCAAGTGAGGAGACCCGAGACTCTGGGCAGGAGCCATCGTTGGGGGTCCAATTGCCTGAGAAGGAGCTATAGGGGGTAGGCCAAGAGGCTGTGTAGGCACCATTGGCGGAGGTCCCAAAGAGCGCAGAGAGTCCATTTGGTGAAACGGCTGCTGGGGATGGCTGAAGAGACTCAGTGGAGGCTTCAGCATGTTTTCTGGACCTGTTGGAATCAAGCAAGCTCATAATACAAGGTCATTTGGACTCTTTTTTTGTTAATGATTGTCATGGAATTCTATAGTCACAACAACAACTATGTGCTTATATATCTCCTTTCTACTCCAGGGACCACTTGAGGCACTCAATTTACAATGTAAGCAGCTTTCTCTTACTTCCATACTTACATCAATTAGATGGACCCATGTCATGGACCAAATTACTCCTGTCATTCCTATAATAATTCTCATGAATCAATTTGCAGTACAGTTCATGTAAAGTACAGAAACCAGACAACCTGGAGAAAACCCACTCAGACACAAGGAGAACATGCAAACTGAAAATACAGCCCTCTGCATCAGGGGCACCAACTGAATCTGGCTGCGTTGCCGTTGACTGGGGCCCACCGTGCCCTGGTGTGGCGGGCATGGCCAGCTTGCTTCCAGGATGCTGGACCAGCATCATCCTCCACCTGGGGTGGAGGTGACTCCAGTTGATGGAAGGGTTGGCTGGCCTGGAATCCCCTTCCCGATGCCGACATCTCAATGAGATGGTGTTTTCTCTCTGGTCCCTCTGTGCTCAGCCTTATTTGATTTTTATTTTAGTTTTATTTTATTATTATTATTATGATGATGTGTTTGCTGTGTATATCTGGAAGAATGGGATCTGTGGGAGGTTGGGGGTGTGGGGGTTGGGTTTTTACCATTAAAAATGTATAATTTTTAAACATGTAAAGCACTTTGTGCTACAATTTTGTATGAAAAGTGCTTTATAAATAAAGTTTGATTGATTGATTGATTGATTGATTGCTTGAACTGAACATTCTAGTGCTGAAGTATCAGTTATAGTCATTAAATTACTCTGCTGCTGTTATAGTAAGACCAAACATCACCATGGTAGGACCCAACATCACCATGGTAGGACCCAACATCACCATGGTAGGACCAAGAATCACCATGGAAGGACCCAACATCACCATGATAGGACCCAACATCACCATGGTAGGACCAAGCATCACCATGGTAGGACCAAGCATCACCATGGAAGGACCCAACATCACCATGATAGGACCAAGCATCACCATGATAAGACCCAACATCACCATGACAGAAGCCAACATCACCATGGAAGGACCCAGCATCACCAGTTTAGGACCCAGCATCAACATGACTGAAAAGTTATCTAGAGTCTCAGCTTCTGCCCAACTTGAAAATGACCCGTCAACCCTTAAAGGAAGCAGTGGGAACAACTCTTTCCTCTTTCCACTTTTTATTTATTTGTAGTATTTCTTTGTGGATTCAGGAATATCAGGATGAAAACCTTCAAACAGAGACATACACAATTAATTATTGAATGATTTCATTTCATAACACATTTCACATTCCATGTTTAACTTGACTTAATATTTTTAGA
>JBAMYA010047567.1:0-10336 GCA_037176975.1 Arrhamphus sclerolepis
CCCAGATATCAAATTAATATGATGAAATATTGAAGCAGCCACTGTCCAGAGTTCACTAAAGTTCCTTTTAAAATAAACCTATTCTAAGTAAAGATTAGTCTGCTCTATCTCATGTTACTTTCATGTATTATTCCGGGTTCTCCCCAGCTTTTGAGACCACAGAGGTGCTGCCAGTTCTGTATAGCAGCGCAATACAAATTACATCGATGGCATAAACGGTCAAAGAGTCACGCAAATTTGAAAAATGCACGTGATTTCCTGTCGCCAGCGACAGCTCCGGTTTATTAGTCACTTAAGTCAACGGCTAGAGTGAAGCCCGGCAAAACCACTTCAGTCCGCAGTGTTTCCACCAGTGCTACCTGCTGACTCAGCGAGTCCGTAACTCACTCGGTTCGGCAACGAGGTGAGTCAGCCAGCAGAGCCGACTCCAAGACGGACTCGGCTCCACGGTATTTCCACTATCCCGCTGTCCGCTCTCACTCACGCTCTTTGTACTTAGCGTTAGCAGCTAGAGGACTCATATAAACTGCATTAGCGAAGACGTTGGACTTGCGATTCAGAAGGAAGCGTCAGATTATTAACCCGAGTAAATGAAGAACCAGCCAGCTCTACCGGCGCCTCAATAGTGGTGAGTGGAAGGAGAGACAGGAAGAGAGGGTATGAGCTGACTAAAGTCTAATGGGCAGAAAAAAATTAGGTCTACTGACGAAATATGTCAGAGGGGGCTCAGAAATCGATGGTGGTGCCAGACCATTACATGGTGGGGAGAACCCTGTTATTATACAGTGTCAAACAAATGTTTGTATTACAGATAACAACAGGACAAATCCTGGTTTAAAATTATAAATCTTGGGCAAAAAAATTCCTTCTCAATTATCTTCTGACTCAAAAAAAAATAGTTTTCTGTGGATCCAGAAGACTCAAACTTAGATCCATCTCAAGTTTTCTTTGCTTTGAAGACTCATTGTTTAGCTGACAGAAGTTTCGAATTGTTTGAAATATTATAATAGTGAGACGAAACTCCCTACAAATTTGCAGCCAAACGCAGCTTGATGTCTTTCTTCTCACTAATAATGACCTCAGGGTGGATCTTTCCTTTTGTAAAAAAAAAACTGCTTTGTTGCTACCTGAATACACAGGATGTAAAGCAACATCGCTCCTTAAGTAACTGAAACTTGCAACACAAGGAGCACAGGGTGTGACAGTGTGCAGTCTACTGGAGCCTGATGACTTCTGCTCTGGCTCTCCTCTATGATGACAAACGTACGAAGACGGAGAAACACCTCGCTGCACCTGTTCTCTACATAACACAGAATATTTACTTTCATCTGAAGAATCTTCAACCATCAGTTTCAATGGATCAGCTTTATAAGCTAGACAGGAGTTTAAATGAGGAAATAAGAGTTTAAAGGTGTTGCTTACAGTCATAATGCCAGCTGTGGGAAGACTAACAATGCAAGACAAACCTGAGGGAAACCTACTTGGTCACACACCATAATGTTTGCACTCCAAACACACCAAGATGTAAACATGTGTACTTTGCACACAAACAAACAAAGAGAGGCTGCAGACTTAAGCATCGGCAATGACCTGGAGGATCTTGAATGCAGCGAGCGTCACTAATGACCTGCATCAGCCCCCCAGCAGTGAAGCACAGTAATAACAGCAGAGTGTACAGACACACTGTTTACGTACATACAGTGGAGTGGTTTGTCTTGCAGAAACATCGACCTCAATATGAAAGTGAGGTCAACGCACAGGTTACCGTGAGGCTGCAGATATTTGTCGCATAGAAGCACAGAAGATGCAGGTTTCAGTATTATACGATTTATTCTGCACACCGAAGCCATAAACATGAGGAAAGGCAAGGATGACTGATGGAAGGACCCACTTTTATTATTCTCTGTTTGATCTGAGAGGTCTCAACTAGATTAAGAGCTGTATGTCTATCTCAGAGAGTCAAGCCAGGATACATAACCAGCGATTTTTCTCATCCTCAGTCAGTAATTTAGCAGCAGTCAGACCTGAGTGTCTGGATGAAAACCAGCATTCTACTTTCTCCTGAACTTCTGCCAAAGCCCAACACCACAGCGTCACTGGCACCTAAACTCATGCACTGCCGTTGTAAGATTCAGATTCAGATTAATGTGATGTCACGTCACATTCTGCCACGCCTCGCAAATAAATAAATAAATAAATAAGTTCAACTCTGTAGCAGCAGTCAGTCGAGACGACCAATAAATGTCAAAACACCAAGACTCAGCAGTGCTGACTCAGCATCTCACTCAGGTGGCGGTGGGGTGGATGAGAATCTTTGTGTAGTAAACTTGCTGACCTATGTGGAGAAAACACAACAGAGAAGCACAGCGCAGTACCTGCCAGTGACAACGCCACGATTCAGCTGCTTGCTGAGCTCAATGCAGCTGACTGGGATTTGTCACCGGACGTGTGATTTAACAATAGCATGGTGTAGATGCGCGTGCATGTGTGTGTGTGCACATGCAGGAACTGTAACATGGGTGTGCCCTCCACATGATGGGGTAAATATAGGTATTTAGTCACAAAAGCAGTAAAGGGTGTTTCCTGGACACACTGGGCCAACAAAAGTTCACATTCAAAAAAAACATTTTCATTTCCCCTTTTAAAGGTGCTATGATAAATTACATTTTCCAGCTCATCCTCAACACTTTCAAACTATTAAACTAGTCACCATATTTTTACTTTACTAAATGTTCAAGGCAACATTGTTTTCTTCAGACTACTAGAATGAAGGACACAACACCTGCAGTAAAGTTCCAGTTCGCTTTGGCTGTTACAAGGAAAACATTTTAACAGTCTAACATTTTAAATTGTGTGATGACAAGGCAAAGGCAGTACGCCAAACATTCAGCAACATTCCAGTCAACCACACAGCACAACAGCCACGAAAGATCACCTGCAACGTGCTACAGTAAGTAGCTGAAACAGCATAAACAAGTGGCTAGTTGTTAACACACTTGGCTGATGTTATTGTAGTTGCCATGGCAACAGTCCCAGTACACACACAGCAACATTGCACATACACCTGATTCTTGTTTGTTTAAAATTGAGGGCAATTTCACGCCTTAGTTTGTTTACTCTGGTACGAATCACTTTATAAGTTTGTAAACTGTAAACTCCTTTCACAAAGTCAAAAATCAAAGTGTTCCGAAATCTTCAGATCACATGAAAATGTCCTTTACGGCTTACTGGTCCCATGTCCCTGTCGTTGGAACAAAAAATGTACATGCAGGGAAAATACAAACTATGACGTTCCCCACGCGACCCAGTGAAGCTGCTGGGTCAGTTGTTGTTCTAGAGATTCTCTATGTTTTTTTGTTTTGTTTTTTTTATAAACTAGTGTTAATCCCCGTGGGGAAATTCTTTCTCCGCATTTGACCCATCTGGGCTGCTGGACCCAGAGCAGCTCCCCGGTGCTGCTGCGGTGTAGCGCCCGGGCAGCCGGTGGGGGTTTTGGGTGCCTTGCTCAGGGGCACCTCATCCATGGATGTGGATGTGGGGAAGCACTTGTTCAGCACTCCTTCCGCCCACATCACTGGTACCGGCTGGGATTGAGCCAGCGGCCCTCCGGGTGCCAGCCCAGACCTCTTTCCAGTGAACCACAGAACCCCGGTCTGAGCGAGAAAAAAAACCTTTTAATAAACTTAATCAGCTGTCAACAACAAAACAGAATATCTATTCTTAATTCAGTGCCTGGGCTCATGCGATTCGATGCTCCTTACACATTCTCACCAGGAGAACAGCGCCAAAGTTCACCATTTCATGTGAATCGAGGCCATATTTTTTGAAATTCTGAAGGTAATTGCTTTCATCTGCATCCGAGTCCTGGACGAAATGAACCTACTGAAGCAGAGAAAGTGGACTTTAGTTCCTTTTACAAGCAGACCAAACCCTTCAGATGTGAAAGCACCTTTAAAGTCTCCAGGTGTTCATTGTAACCTTTTACTGAAGCTTCAGAGCCCAAAAAACAGGTATTCAAGCCCGTGGTGAAAAGAACTCCAGTGGGAATCCACTTACAAACGCACATTTCACATAGAACAATTATTACCCAGAAAAATAAAGCGATATATGAGCAAACAAGAGCTAATCTCTGAATTTCACACAAAAAGATCAAAGTACAACAATCCTGCTGTGAATGTCACAGCAGGCTCCAGCTGTGCACTTTAATGCAAATATATATATATATTTTTTTTAAAGAGTCATGTTGCTCAGTTGAACTTTTAAGCAGGGCTATAAAAAGAGCACAACAACAAGATGGGTCAGTTGTAATGCCTCTCTGCATTTCCACTGGCCTTGCAGTTGTGGTACATGGGCTTGTCCTCATGTGGACTGCATGGGATCAGCTCTGTAACTGTGCTTTGATTAGCTTTGATAAACTTTTCTTTTTTTTAAAATAAATGTTCAATCTTTACAGCACAATTCAAGCCCTCTGTCTCATTCAAGAATAGCAGCCATGCATCCTTCCCAGATCCCCCACAGCAAAGGGATCAACACCCATAACGAAGGCATCTATGGAAGCTACACACATGCCCAGCACACATGCAGATGCACACATGGCTGCGGCTATAAATTAACCCCACATGTGAGGAATGAATTCACATTTACTAATGAGCCTCATGTTTCTCACTTTACACGCTGGCATTTTCCCTTTGTCAGTAAATATCTGAAATGACAGTCAGTTCATTGAATAGATTTGGTGACCTGGAAGATTTCTCATCTAATCTCCATATTAATGAAGACCCTTGGGGCAAGTCCCCCCCGCACCTCCCCTTGGTAGATCCACAATCACTCTTGTGACAGACCAAACAGCTCAGGCACAACAGCATGCATGTTTGTGCTGTTCTCTGCTCACTTGGAACAATTTTCTACTATTATAACCGATTAAAGACTCAAATCTTCATAGATCTTAGCTCACAAAGAACGAACAGGCTGCTCTGGTTATATAATCCAAAACATATGATGTTTTTACAAGAAAGAATTGTTGACTCACATTCGCTCATGTTAATAAAATGTAAGACTTGATAATGACTGCAATTTACAATCAAACGCAATCAATCATGATCACGATGATGACCAGGGTGCTCGTAAGAGCCGCTGTCTGCCTCAAAAGCACATTAATCAAAAACTAACCCTAACTTCTCCGTGGTCACAAGGTGACCCCATTGTGTGGTCACCCACTCTAATGTCTTTATTTAATATTTCAAAGTGAACCGAAGCATTAATGCTAAGACACACTGCTGGCTATCTGCGGGACAGAAACGGGACTGTGGACACACACAGACAGAAGTCAGCTGTACTCTGTTCTCGGTCAGATGCTTTCAGTTACTCATCCTCCCAATGACAAGATTGTTCTCACTCCACCCCGGTGGGACCTCCGGCAACAAACAACTGCAGAATCTAAACAGTCGGCCGCACTTAAGCATCACATCACGCAGCACCCTGGATGTGGAAGGAAGAAAAACAACATGACCCCATTTGCTTGACTTCTTAAAAGAAATATGGCAAATAAAATAAAAACAGTCAGGCTGATCATAAAAAAATTACACTGTGATGCTTTTAACTGGAGAAGGCAAGTTGTTGCTCCTTATTTATAATGTCAAAGAGCTGATGATGGTCCTTGAGGGACCACTTAATCAGGGAGTCCATAACACTGACTCAACTGTTGAATGCTACTTTTGATGCTACATACACATTCAAATTGCACTGTGTTGTTGTCCATTAAAACAGTGATGGAACATTATATCTGTTGTTTTATTGCACTGGGTATGAGTGGATTTAAGGAACAGGTATACACAAGTTATTAAGGATTGAGTTTAATCATGTCTAACTCAGCGGGCCTTAGCATTGTCAGGCCAAACCCAGATCTACTCGTCAAAACATGCCAAGAGAATGAGAGATGGTGTCAAAACCCAGAGAGAGACAAGAAATTCCAAGATAATAAAATGAAGCCCATTTGTGAGCAAACACACAAGGAAAAACACTGGAGTCCAAGGCTCTGTCAATTTACAGTGTGTAGGGAGAGCAGAGCCACATGTTTTTGATAAGTCCTCCAACAGAGCAGGGTGAGGTAATGATGAAGTCATCTGTGTCCTCTGGACAAGTTCAAGTTCACTGGGCTGTGTGCATTTTAAATACATTCAGGCTCACCAACACTTGCATACTTTTTTTATTTTTTTTATTGAGCTCTTCATGGTGAAAAATACTGTTAAAAAAAGGCAGATTGTCAGTTACAACAAACCATCTGGAAACTCTACAATGGGAACTATCAGGAGAAAGGGAGACATTTTTAAAACAGATGTACGGCGATCGTTAGGATTGGTATAAGCATCCAGATCCACAGAGCAGATATATGTGCATTTTGAAAGTTTGCATATAAAAAAGGGTGGTTGGCATCGCAAGGTTTCGGAAAAAGAAGAAAAAAACGAACTAAACTTTGCCAATAAAGTTCCACTAAGTTTTCACAAGCTGGTATTACCCTTGTTGCCCAGTTAAATGAGGACCGCTTTGTCAAGAGGATAATCTGCCCAGTGTGCTCTTCCCCAGAAGGCTCTTGCAGCCATGTGAAGCTTAGCCCAAACCAACGACTTACAATAACACAATGCTGACACCGCACAGTTGCTATGCTAGCTATGCACCATCAGGACTTTCTCAGTCTTGTTACCGTTATTGACGCAATCGGTTTGCGCACCTGTCTATACCTGATTCTACGGAAGCGCACTGCATTCACCAAAGAAAAAAAATAGACACCTTATCTCACATCCGGATCTCGTAATTATGAGATCTTTCCTCATAATTACAAGACAGTCATCGGAGACAGCCTTCACAAGCGGAAAACAATGACTGCGCTATCGGATTTGATTTGCTTTTATTTCCTGTTAGGTATGAGACACTGGCAAATATTGAGTTTACTTATTGTGGGTGGCATCAAGATTAGTATGTCAACACTGCACAGGTATCTTAAGTATTTGGGGTTGTTCTGGCGAAAAGCTCATTCTGACCTACTGGGAGTCGCTCTCTTCCTGCAGGAACAATTAAACCAGTATGGGATGTTTCATGGCTATAAATTAATGCATCTGAAATGCACCCAGGCTGGCTTGGTGGTGTCCCAGAGAACTGTCCGACACCTGCTCAAAAGCCTGCGTTCGGTCCTGTGGGTCTGTGACTGCTGTTTTACTGCCCGCTCGAAACTTGGTCTCTGGCGCCATTGTTGCTAGCACCTCAGCAAGAAAAGTAACTATTGGCTGTCGCTAGATTACGTCATCACCGTATTTGCATATTTGATTATGTGTTATCCAATCAGTCAGGAAGGAATATCTACGTTGGCATGGCAACAGTGATTATAAATACTCTGAACTGAAAATAAACTTCATGAAATAAGATCTTTAATCGTATTTACAAGATCCGTATTTTGTAATTACGAGATCTTTTTTATCATAATTACGAGATCTTTTCTCGTAATTGTGAGAAAAGATCTCATAATTACGAGAAAAGATCTCGTAATTACCAGATCCGGATGTTGTAATTATGAGATAAGGTGTCTATTTTTTCTTTGGTGAATGCAATGCGCTTCCGTACGATTCCGATCTGATACATCATGAAATCAATGTGCAGTTTACCTGATCGTGTGGAAGAGAAGGAAGGCATCAGGCTTGACTCCAACCCTTTCCTTCCAAACTAAACGGTAAAAACCAAATGTTACAGAACAGTACTGTTATAAAAGGTAATGAACTGTTAAACAGACAACTGTGTAGGAGAATTAAAAATCAAAGTTAAATACAATATTAAAAAAAAAAAAACCTCCGGAAATACATAGACACAAAATCTATGTATATGTCATGCATCAGCAACAAATTTAGAGTTAAGTGAACCAATAATCAATGAATCTGGCTCATGTCAGTTATTTCTGACCTTTGGAATCTTCTATAAAGGGACATATATAGTTCATCCTTTTTATGTTTCTTTTCACTTATATTAAAATCAAAAATAAGTCTTCTTTTATTCAAAAAGTATCCCAGTTTCAATAGTTGATTTTATTTGCAGTAAAAACCTTGTCCACAATCTGGGAAAAAAAGAGAGAAAAACAAGATATGAAGACCTCAAATATTAAATGAAACATGGCTGGTGGACCCGTCTACTGAGACTGGAAAGAATTTACTGAAACTCGTGGAGCTAAATATTGCACAATTGCACAGATTTTTGTTTAGTTGTTCTTTTGGATGATGGTACACTGTTCATTTTCCTCCTCTTCACTCAACCAAAACACAGTATCTCACCTCCCTGGAGTCTTCAGTAAGATTCACAAGGCCTTTACAAAACAATCGCAGGAAATACACACAAAAGAAAATGGATTTGACATCCAAGAAGATTTACAAAGGCAGGGTTAAAGCAAAGAAGGTATATTTGCATCTTCTATAACTGCCATCATTGTTTCTGGGTAAAATATCTCGAGTCCCTGATGGAACATCAACTAGGGCCCCTTCTATCTGGGAAAAGTGCAAAACGTTTAAGATTTCAGGTCCATATGGTGAACACTTTTACAACACAACTAAGGTAAAAGAAAAAAGGGCAGGACTTTTGAAGACAATTATACTTTTATACTTTTTTGCCCTTTTTCTTAACTTTAAACAGCCAACTTCAGTGTGAGAGTCTTAACAGATTGAGAAATATCAAATAGCCTCAAGAATATAGGAGGTTCTTGGGCTGACATGTAATCTGAGGGTTGGGGGGGGGGGGACTTTCAGAACTGAAAGAAAACACAAAAAAATAGAAGCTTGAATTCACAGAAGTAAATTCAGCAATTTCAGCTTGAAAACAGACTTCCATCCAACCGCTGAATCGTTTCAGACTCCGTATCAGGGTATTGGCAGGGGACGGGAGTGAGGGGTGTTGTGAAGGGTGTTTGAGGAGTTTTCCAGTCCACAGATGCCCCTTTTCAGCCAGCTTGAACCAGGTGGTGGTGCTTTAGAACCTTCTAAGGACCACATTTGATTTTCCACGGGTCAGAGACCCAGCAGAGCCAACTTATGACATCACTGGAAACATCTGTTCCAGCACCAGTTATATATGTAGTTCAAATCTCCCTCCAGTGTGTGCTTCATTTCTGCTCAAGAGAACAGTGCAGGAAGATATTCATCTTCTCCACTGAACACAGTTTTTGTCTTCCTTTTCCACTAAATCTGTATCTTAATGTCACAATTCTGCATTTAAAACATCTGCCACAAACATGAGTCACTCTTAAATCCCTCAGCTGACTGTCTTTAAATTTATTTTATGATTTTAACTTCAAAGCTCCACAGCAACACATGCTGTTTATTATAAATTTACATTCAGCAAAGTTCATCATTAACATTAATAAATCAGATATAAAAACCAATTTAAGTGCCATTTATTTATAAAAAGAGACTAAAGATGAACCAAAACTAATTGGAACCCAATTTTAAGGTTAAAAATGTAATTGCATTGGCATGAGGATCTCTCAATCAAATCAAATGTACCATAAAGCGATCAAAGGCCCTATTCTACAGTTTAAAGTCAGTTGACTTCTGCATTTCCAATACAGAGTCAACGTGATATTTATGCATAAATAAGAAATTGAAAAATAAGATTGGGTGAGGACATTCCTGAGCTGTTGAGTCTGCGTGTCATTGAAACAGCAACCCAACAGCTGGTGACCTGCTCACAACTGTCACTGTTTCTTCAGTTTGAAACAAATACATAACGTGTTTGAGAACCAACGCTGACACGACTTAAAATCCACCACCAAATAATCTACAGTATGTAAATATTTTGGATTTTATCACATTGTACGTAACTTTGAAGAGGACGAGTACAACAACATCACAACAAATACTTTACCAGTTAGATGTTGTGTTTCTTTATTGTATGCTCTTACAGCCAGCACAAGCAAGACCAAAAAAAACAACAAAACACAGGATGAAGATAGTTATTAAAGACTTATTCTCCTTTAACTCCACTCAGCAAAGATCTATTGTCTTATTTATTGCTGCAGCTGAACCAGCGGAGGTTGAGGACAGCTGTAATGATATAATACGTACATGCTTCAGAGCTAAGCCAACTAAACTGTAATTCAACAAAAACTGAGTCAGACTTTTACATCAATGTCAAGAACAAAGCAGGACATACTGAATGTATCTTTTTTCCCTGCATTGAAAAGCAATAAAAATACTTGTGATTCTCTGATCTTTTATCAACTTTATCTACTTGTCCACTGTTATTTATACACACTGAGCATAACATTATGGCCACTGACAGGTAATGTGGGAACACACACACACAT
>JBAMYA010047568.1:0-17500 GCA_037176975.1 Arrhamphus sclerolepis
TACGTATCCATACAAGTCCGAGTCAAATAAGTAAGTGTCAACAGTCTCTGAAGAGGCAGACATAAGTCTTTCTGCACTCTAACGGTGGAGTCATGTCTCTCAGACCGCAAGAGAAGCTCAACTTCACCTAAAATGTCAAAAATTAAATGGTCAAATATCCACAGTTGTGTTAACATTTTATTAACACACACACACAGACGTATGTATATATATATATATACACACACGTACATATTTGATGTACATATTTGATATATAGTCTTAATATGGGGGAAATTAG
Source organism: Arrhamphus sclerolepis (assembly GCA_037176975.1). Lineage (NCBI taxonomy): Eukaryota > Metazoa > Chordata > Actinopteri > Beloniformes > Hemiramphidae > Arrhamphus > Arrhamphus sclerolepis. The sequence goes on from JBAMYA010047568.1 coordinate 281, forward strand.
TAATTGCTGTGTTCAGTTGTTCAGTTTATTATGATCAAAGTTTGCGGTTACAGAGTGACACAAGTCAGAAATAAAGCTTGGGAGGAAGTGTCAGAGATAGCGGCTGAATCTGGTCTGACTGCATTTGTGTGGCTGGACAGCAGTGATTAATATTTTGAGTTTTACATGCATATTTCTGTATACTCATTGGGTTATGGAGACTTATTACAAAGGTCAGTGCAGTTAGAATGTGTGAATCATATGTAACAAGTCATATGTAATCTACCTTGTAAAGCACAGACCTGCTTGGTCCAACACAGTAATAATTTAGACCTGAGTGATTTCATATGCACAGCAGGACTGCACTGTCAGGCCTAACATAAAGATGTGACTCATCAACCAAAGGTGACCTATATCGGAGTGCATTCATTAATCCAATTACATCAGTAAATGTCACACTTGAAGAGTGATGTGTGGTGAGTACAGTGGACAAACACACACACAAACACTATCTGAAATCTTTATTCTTTCTTTATTTTTTCCCTGAAACAGAATATGACTCATGAATAATTTCAGCTCCAGTATTTCACTAAAAATGAGACTAATAAACCCATTCAGTTGTGCAGGACCTCCTTTGTTACATTATTAGTTTTCATTATTTATTTATTTATTTATTTTATTGTTTTTACCTCTTTTGCTGTAACTCTTACTACAGAGCTATGCTGCTGTAATATGTAAAAAAACAAACAAAAAACAAACAAAAAAAACATGGTTCACAGCATAAGCTGCTGCAAAAACCTGTGCATGTCCTCAAATATAACGCTTAATGTACTTCAGCTGCTTTGGGTCACAGGTCTTCATTAAAAGCAGACCTTTATGAGGTGAGAATACTGCCATAATCTGAAACTGAAAGAAAAAGGTTTGAAAGCTTAAATAAAATCAGTGTTTGAAAATTTAAAACCTGAAATAAAGTTTTGAAAGTCTGAAAAATAGTTTTGAATCCTTGCGAGCATAATTTTGTGCTTGCATTTTTATGTTTCATAATTGCAACAGTGACAAGAACCGCGCATTCTGTCAGTCAGTGGCGCGTCCCGCTGTCACTCATACCTGACCTTACATGTGATTGGACCAAACTTCACCAGAGTCATGATGGCTTAGAAGGGGGAGGTGTCCCTCCATCTGAGCCGTTTGAGTTGTTTTATTCCAGAAAGCGAGTTTCAAATCGAAAAGCAGCGAGAGAACGCTGCCGACAATCACGTGATCGCAGCCTCGCAGCTGTGTGCACGAAACTCTGAAAGGTGAATGTTGCAGAGTTGCAAAGTTTTCAGATCTCATATTATGAGGTTTCAAACATGATGCGGTGGGAGAACAGTGCCATATTTGAAACTCTGAAAATGTAAACTTGAAAAACAGCGAGGTTTGAATCTCTGAAAATGCGAGGCTGAAACTCTGTAATATGCAAGTTGCACTTGTGCAAGCACAAACTTATGCTTGTAGAGATTCAAAACTTTATTTCAGGTTTTAAACTTTCAAACATGATTTTCAAGCTTTCAAAACTTTTTCTTTCAGTTTCAGATTATGGCAGTATTCTCACCTCATAGACCTTTACCCACAATTTTGTTATTAATGACTTGTCATATTTTTTTTTCTCTTTTTAACTTAAAAGTGAATTTCATGCATAGACCACATTGTGTACCAGAAAACTGAAAATACAAGTTAGCATAATAACCAACTAACCAACCGACCAAATGCTTGGTTTTGCTTTTCCCACTGATGCGGTGGACGTTTTTTTTATTTTATTTTACTTTAATATCCATCCTCATGTTGACTATGAGGGTGTGTTGTCTGTCAAACTGAATCACAGCTGTAAAGTCAGTTTGTTAAGATGTGACTGCACACTTAAAGCAACACAATAGGTGCATTTCCACTGGCAGTGGTTCCAGGGTAAAACAACTACTACGACTGGAATTTTAACGGGGCCAACCTGCTCCTCAGTACTTTCAGTCCTCGTGTCTCCACTGACGGTGACAGGGACGGTTGTACGTAAACTACCATTTCAAACCACATGGTGGCGATAGTGCACCACTTTCACTCACATCAAAAAAAGAGGAACATGTTGGGAAACAAAAAATACAAGAACAAAATCAAACTAAACTTACACAAAAAATACTAGAGGAGCTAAAGATGACTGCAGTGTTTCCGTTTGCCGTCTGTATGATGCTCAATTGTTGCGCTGAATGAGATTGTGCTCTGTTATGGTGCGTGCACATGCGCTGTACGTGCACACGCGCTGTGCCTGTGGCCTCCTTTGGCTAGAATAGGTTTTTTTTTAATAGGTTTTCCATGGCTGACATATTGTAGGCCGCCGTACGTCACAGTGGGTCTGAGCCATCTGAGTCTTCCATGAGAAGTTAAGATTCGTTCAACTTTTGATGCATCAAAGCCAACCAGGTGCTTGGAGGCGGGTCTACAGGTGGCTTGTATCAGTCTAAGACCAGATCTTGTATTACAGCAATATGGAGGAAAAATTTGTAATTGCATAGACGCTCGGAAGGAAGTGACAACGATAGCGGCTCAATCTCGTGTTACTGCATTTGTGTGTAAGTTATTGTGTCGCCAATGTAACGTCAAAACCAAGCTCCCGTCTTTTCTTTTCATTCAACTCACTTCTTCGTAGAGCATAGCTACCAGCAGTTAGCTGGTCAGCACAAGAAACATCCCTCCTCCTGGATGATTCAGATGCTTGGCTGTTTTTCTTGGGTCATGACCACAGGTGTCTGATGCTTTGGGTCAGACGCCTGTGGTCATGGTCCGCTGTGCGTTGCTTCAATGTTTATGTGTGAACACGGTCAACTTAGCTAAGATGGTGAAGGCTAGGTCTTGTACCAGGGGCTACCTATTGGCAGAGTGGATGGATACAGGCCTGTACCAAACTGTAAGATTATTTATTTTTTAATGCAAAGTTGAGCTGTTTTTAGCCAGAAGTGGATCTAGAAATGAACAACCTGAATTACACGGGGGTGGGCCATTCACCAAACAGGCCGATGCATAGTCAAAATATGAACTTTAGTACAACTAAGACCTTCACACATGAAATTATTTTAAAAATAGTTTATTACTGTATTCCATAATGCTACACCTTCTCCGTTGCAGACAGATAACAATGCTGAGAAGCAGACAAACAAAATTCAGCTCAAGAAAGGCTAATGCATCTTACGTAGCATAGCCTCTGCACTGACAGGCTACATACACACAGTCTGTCGGCAGGCACGAAAATTCTTCAGAACACAGGAGGCTGTATGCATGAGTAGGAAACAGGCCTACTGTTGTGGTTCATGCCTCTACTCTGGTGTGGGCGTGCCTCTCCGTCTCCCTGGCGACCAGGATGTACACCTGCTCCTCATCTGTAATCAGTGGTTGTGTATATATACCTGCTTCGCCTTCGAATCATCGCCGTATTGTTTATGTCCCTGTGGTAACGGCCTGCCCGCCCTCTGTATACTGATGTGACACTGGAGTTTCCCCTCTGGGGGGGGTCAATAAAATATATATCTTTCCATCCATCCATCTCTCTCTCTCTCTCTCTCTCTCTCTAGTGGTCAGTTGAGAAACTGGAATTTCTGCTACTCACTCATTTGCCTTAACCTGGAACTGGGAATGCTGGTACTTGTTTTTGACAAAAAAGGAGGGGAAAAGAAACCCTTTGGTCAACAACATAGTAAAAAAAAAAAGTTGGTTTGAAATCGTGAACTGCCTCTGAACTGACCCTCAAGTGCTTTGGTTGAAAATGATATCAGTTGTCCACTGGATCTCCTAAAGTGTGTGGCAATGAAGCTTCTGAGAGCTAATACAACAGAAGGAGCATGAAATGACTGGAGACTGGGGAGAAAAGAAAAACAGAGAGAAGCTAAAAAGAAGGGAACATAAACCTGATCACCAGCTGTTCGGCCAGTGTTTATTTAGCCAGAGCGGCTGGGCTGACTCGATGACAGAGCGAAAGGAGGAGAAAGTAAGTTGTGACTGCGGGGGAGGACTGGGAAGAAGCGGGAGTTATTAAAGCAGTGTTGGAGGAATGGGTCCCAAAGGATGGAGTGAAAGGGGAGAAAGGCTTCGGAGAGAGGGAGTTAAAGAAAATGAACATGACATGAAAAAAGAGCAGTGTGGGGACAGAGAAAGGAGGGAGAGAAAAGAAAATAAGAAAAGGAGACTGAGGTAGGAGAAAAGAAAATATGAAACAGAGAGGCCAGACTGGGTATGTGAAAGGCAGCCTTTGTCTGAGTCCTGCGTGAAGAGAGCTAAAAATACTGCTAATACCGTCTGGACGCCCTGCTGCTTCCTCCGCACCGCTCATATCTGTGCATGTGAAGGTTACGGATCACATTTCTCTACGGTCAAGATTTGGGATTAACCTCAGGGTCACGTCACCTCCCTGAAAAATCCACCCACAGACATGCTATACATGCTTAGCACCAGCAGACGCACTTCCACTATGACAGCACACATGCTCAGAAACCCGGCCTCTGATACCCGACCGCCCCTCCAGGCTCATTCTGGCCTGTTTCTTGTTTTTCTAACCGTTTCTTTGAAGTGAGGCTTAATGGGAAGGATTAACGTCATCGTCTAATGCTACTCTAACGTCTTTCTGTCTCCTAATTGCCACTTTACCTCGTGCCCCCCCCAATCACCCTTTCCAGTTGTTCTATAAATTGGGAGGGCTCATGTGTCCTTTGTTCTGGGCGTGTCTGCCCTCCCTCCTGTCCTGTCCTGAACAATCACAGCTGTTATTCAGATAACAAAATCACCTGGACACAAACCAAATAATACAGAGAAATCAGAAAGGTGTTCCTCAGCTCTATGGGACATCAAATCTTTAATTGTCTTAGGGAGCTTTGGGTCCATGCTGTTGCACCTGGAAGCCTTCTGGTCTGAACCCAAAGACAACTTCCTGTAAACCAGCGGTGCCACAATCTGTTTCATCCTGGGTCACATCACCATGGTTACAGCTAACGTTCTTTACTCTCTCAGCGAGATATGTTGTCAGATTTCCTGCTAGTTCCTGAACTCTGTCATTGGAAAAAATAAATAAAATCTCAGATTTCACAGACTTCACAACTTTTTTTAAAAATAAAATTGAATCTTTTGTTATAAAATTACACTTTTCTTTCATGTATACTGCAAATTTCAAAAACTGACTTAATAATAAAACAATTTTATTGTAAAATGGTGAATTTCACAAGATCACATTTCAGAAAAAAGTGAATTTTTGTCATAAAATTTTAAATTTAACAAAAATTGCAACCTTTATCATAAAATTAAAACTTTTGTATTAAAATCACAATTTGTTTTTTTCTAAAATCTTCTAAAAAAAATTTACAATTTTGACTTTGTTGTAAAAGTAAATGCTAAAAATGCTGATTTTTTTTCTATTCATTATTTAAAATATTTTTTGTTGTTGGAAAATATTAACAGTTTGACATAAAATTACAAGTTGGAAAATTACAAATTTTGTCCAAAGATCACACATTTTTGTTACAAAAACAGTGATTTTTCAATAGTTTTGACAAAAATTAGCAACTTTTTGTGGTGAAATAATTATCAGTTATAAGTATATGATTGTCTTTGCGCAGAGTTGTGCAGGCAGTTTCTCCTTCGTGTTGTTAGCGCCTCCATAAAACCAAATCTAATCCAGAGGACCCAGATTAGCTTCTTAAAAGGAAAAGAATAAGGACGACTGGCCAGGCTTTCTATCTTTAAACCTGGTCACTGTTATTAAGTTTAACACGTTGACAAAATGTAATCAGAGCTCTTCTTTTGTTCACTTTTTTCTTCTTTTTTTGATGCTTGTACTGCTTGTCTGCGTTGGACATAATTAAATGACATGCTTATAAAATGAAGTGATTTCACACAAGAAAGCAAAAACTGATTAAATGTCAAAAGAATACTTTCCGGTCCTCTTGTCGAGAGTTTGATTACTTAAACAGCCATGATTTAGTCTTGTGTCAGTGTTTCATGTTCCAGCCAGGATTTCAGCTTTGCCACAAAGCAAACAGCACTGATATCGAACGGAGAAGCGCAGGGATTTCAGCCTCTTTTTTGAGTCACGCTGTTCTGTCTGATCTTGCTTCTGTATGATGCAGTGAGGAGAAAGAGAGAACAGAGAGGAGGAAGGGGGAGGACAACCAGAGAGGCTGGCGTTAGCATGCATGACAATCTCGTGCATGAAAACAAGAGTAAAAGAGAAATCAAGAGACACCAGATGGGGACGGCAAGATTGGACAAGAGATGAAAGATGAAGAGTTTGAAGCAAAGAGGTAGGTCTGTGCTGTAGTAGGTGGGATGACACGATGGGTGGAAAAAGGGAAAAGAAAATGGCTTGAAACAGCACTGAGGTTTCAGGAATGCACAATTCAGCTCAGCGGGGGAGGGAGGGCACTCCCTACCTACAGCATATCCAGAAAAGCAGCCATTGAGGGGAGAATCCAGGACTGATCAATAATACAACATACACTTGCATATACACACATAAATATGGACTGAAAGTCACTCCAAACCAGTCATTACTCTTTTCCAGCTTTTTCAAAGCAGACCCCCTAATAGCAGAAAAGTGGCTCCCCGTGTAGAACGCCCATCAGAGGTCCCACAGGGACCCATGCGTGAGCCAAATAGAAATGGTAGGCCGTCATCATGGGCTGGAGAGTTCTCAGGGAAGGAGGGGCCATCTAGTGCTGAAACCAGTGGCAAGACCCTTTTTTATCCGTGTTTCATAATGTTTAGCCGCTCTGATGGCTCTTTTAAAGAACACAGTTTCTCTAATCGACAGCAACACAGCTAACCTGCAGTCCCGCTTTCACTGTTACTACGAAAACATAAATCAAACATATAAAGCTTGTCGTGTTTTTTTTAGGTGTCTGAAAAGCCTCACCTGTACTTTTGTGACTTTAAAATGTCAATTATTGAGACAATGTTGATCGCAGCATTTATTTTCCTTCAAAAATGTACAGTGGGCTCTGAAATTCTAAAATCACCAGCTTCATCAGTTTCATCACTTTCTAGTCCTGTCAGCCTGTTCTTACGCCGGTTGCATCATTTTGTCAGGACCCCTCAGTGTCAGAGGGGTGGCCTCTCCCATGAATTTTCATCTCAGCAAGTAAATTCAGTGACATGGTTCATGATAGCAGATTAATGTTGCAACCAACACGAGCAGTGGCATGTGTACGAGTAAGTTTGCTTTAAAATCTATTTGTTTTATATATTAGAATTTTTTTTTAAAGTCTCATCCTGTTGTTTTGAGGTTTTAAAACAAGCTAAATACATCCTCAGATGATGAGAATATAAGATATAAGCTATGGTTCAAATGCCCTCAGGTGCTATTCATCTTTTGTATGTAAAAATACTGGAAATCCCTTTCAGATTATGAAATAAGAGCCTTCCAGTTTGCAATCAGGATTTATATAAAATTAAGAGCAGGACACTATCATTTGAGTGGTTTATTTATACATTTTTGATATCTGTGGTATAAACTTAAAGACTGGTTGGGTGCTGCACATGGACAGTGACTCCTGGTTTACCTCCTAATTAGCTGCAAAGTGATTTAAGTGCTGCAAAGGGAGGGTTGTTATCTGATTGGCAGTTGCAAAGCCTGTCCTCAGTACTACAGTCCTGAAAGTTTGTGGGTGGCGCTGTGAGGATGAGGGTGAGCAAGGAGGCCCACAAACGTGATGCATGACTTGTGTCATCGAAACTGGCCAAAATCCATCCATCCATCATCTGTACCCGCTATGTCCTGTGCAGGGTCATGGGGTCTGCTGGAGCCTATCCCAGCTCTCCCCAGGCGAAAGCTAAACTAAACTACTTCCTGTTTTTGTTGGAACACAGTAAAGATTGTTCTCAGGTTTCAAACCTGGAAACAACCTATCCTGAATTTCTTGAACCAAGACAGGTGGATTTAGTGCTTCAACTTAACCAGGAAATGATGATGAAATCATTAAACGAGGTGGTGTTTGCTGATATGCAGTTAACCGAACTAAATCAAAAATAGAATAAAATAATCTGTCGTAGCAAACCCCGGTGACCCTGCACAGGAATAAGCGGATACAGATAATTAATAAAGTGAATTGTTGCTTACATGTTTTCTGATATTGGGAATTCCACAGTTCCACTACTGGGGAATACCAAACTGATTCAAATACCAGTTGGTCAGAAAGCAACAAACTGGTATTTGCTATTTAACAGAAAGTTGACCCAGAAGAAAAAAGTGCTTGAAGAAGCACTGACTGTAAAGGTTCTGTTGTTTATTTCTGAGAGGCTGCCACTCTTGTGCAACACCCACTGGTTTCTTAAGGTCACCACTGTCCTTTCACACGTTTCTTGAAAAATATTTGACGCCTGCCACAGAAATATGAGTTTATAATTTAAGATTACCAAATAAATGGCTCCCGTTCCCACTGGGTCATGCAAACCTGCCGTCTTCAGGGATACTAGGGTTTCTTTATTTCCCATAAACATCAAGGCATGAGGAGATGGGACTGCTTTTTATTTTCTTTGTTAAGAGGAGGTGAGGGGGAGCGCTGTTTCATTGTAGTAATAGAAAAAAAAAACATGTCAAACAGATTCGGTGACTAAATCATTGGTCTTGTGAGGACGCTGAAAAATGTCTCATTCAAGCAAAATAAAGAGAATTCTGCTGTGTGTGTGTGTGTGTGTGTACTTCTTTCGCTTTGCCTGTCTTTCTTCCTTTTCTCTTCTGTTGGGGGGATCACAGCTTTCCATGTTTTTATTCCTTCTCCCTCCATCTTCCTCTTTTCAGAAGTAATGAATGCCATAATCTACAGGGGCAGAGATGATTTCATCCAGGGCTTTTAGCTACTGGACTTAGCATGAAAGCCTCAGTCGGTGCTTCCAACGTGGCGTTCCCACGGGGACGCTGTTACCAACACGGCTCGTTTGGCTCTCAAAGTAAATTGCTTTTCTGACCATCAAAATCAGTGTCTCAGTTTGCAACTTATGACAGCTGGATGATAATGTTGGTGGATTTATGATAACCAGAGAAGTATTATTTATCTAATCTGTGCAATCTGCTGCCTGTGTAAACTGGAAACAAGAAAATAAAAATACAAGAATTTATTTTTTTGTTTTGTGTTACTGGTAACATCAACCCTGGATCTTTGTACATGGGTTCATGTTTTTCACAAGCAGGCTGTAAAATCTAACTGAGACTTGCCAGCAGTGATGCTGATTTATGATGGCTAAGCAGTTCCTAAAGTCTGATTTCTCAGTGGTTTGGATAATCACACAAACTTTAATCCTCGTACGAGGCTGAAAGTATGTCACTTTCCTGCATGTGACTTATTTACTGTCATGTTGAAAACTTGATCTCCGTAGGTCTCAGTATCAAGCAAATACAACCTCAGACAAAAATAAAAATTAAGCCAAAAGGTCATCTGGGGAATATTCATTACCCTCAGGTTTCAATAGCTTGTAAATCCAGGCGCTGGATGGCTCCAGGAATGAAGTCTGAGCGAAGGAAAGCACCACTATCCATCAGGAAATACTGGATCGCTCCATCTTCCACCAGGAATAACATCTGACCAGTGAGCGTCAGAGCCACTGTCCAGGAATACTGATGACCTGCTAAGACCTGCACGTTTCAGTTGCCTCATTTAGCCGACTGTCATCTGAGATACATCTGGCCCCCTTCTCGTGTCCAGGGGCCCCATATATCTCCTGTGTACAACCCCGGCATATTGAGTGCATCTGAAGATTTTTCATATTTTCAAAGGGCCTAGAGATGACTTGTTGCAAATAGGCACTTTATAAATAAAGTGAAGTGAACTGAATTTCAAATGTATATTAAACTCATGTTCTTTGTTTTTTACAACCCATCTTCCATTTTATGAGTTGAAGCTACTTTCTGGATATTCATGCTGTAATTTCAGCTTATTTTTTCAAATTTCTATGCTTTTAAGAATATTATGCTTTATCTTGGAAAGATTGTAGGCATTTTTCAAATTAAAACTTTATTAATGCTTCAACTATTTAGTGCATTCCACTGAAATTTGAGGATTTTTGGACTCGTGCTTTTCAAATTTTAAAAATATCGTCTGAGTTCAAGGACTGTATTCAGCTTTCAGCATGCATACCTGCATTTTCTTTGAAAATGGAGCTTTTTCTATTTTCAAATAGTCATTTTCTTTATGACTTCTATCTCGCTCACCTCGTTGGTCCATTTTCTTCACAACATCAGTTCATTAAGGTCTCTGAGCTTTTGTAAAGCTCTCTTAAGGTCCTGCCACTGCATTACAGTCTGAACTTGGAGTGGACCAATCCAGTCCACCTTTTTCAGCCGTGTAGATTTGCTGATTGTCCTGTTGCATGACCCAACTTCAACCAAGCTTTAGCTGTTGTTTAGATGCTCATATTTGCATCTAAATGTCATGGTTTGGGTTTTAGTTCTGGGTTTTTTCAGTGTTGGTGTTTTGGATCCTTGTTTTCTTGTCCTTGACCGTTTCTGTGGGCTTTACTTCCTGTTTTATTTTGAAGTCCTGTCTGTGTCTGGTTGTATTCTGTTTGACTTTCCTGGTCCTCGTTCCCCTGATGTGTTTCGCCCGTGTCTCCTCAGCTCCTTACCCTACATATTGTCTCGTCTGTCTTTCTCTCCCTGCTGTTTGATCCCTGTGTTCATGACTGGATTTAGTTTGTGTTTTTGTCTCTCTTTGTTTTGAATTCTTTGGTTCCAGTTCCTTTTGCATTTCCCTGCTGTGGTTTTCTTATTATTAAACATCATAGTTTTTACATTCCTCCTGCCTCCTCTCCTGCATCTGGGACCTCCAGCACACAACACTTAACTTCTCTGGTCTAGCAAGGACTTCATAGTCAGGTGCCGTCAGGTGCCCAGGTCCGGTGGCTGCAAATGAAACCCCAGATCATTGCGTCTCCACCGCTGGGCTTGACTGTGGGTACCAGGCGTTCCTGCTGACATGCTGTTATGACACTGGGCATCAACTCCAGTTTGCTCTCGTCTGTATATAGCAGCGGTCTTCAACCCTGGTCCTCAAGGCCCATTTAGATGTTTCTCTGCTTTGTCCCACCTGATTCAATACACCTGGTTGCAAAATGTCTGCTTTTATAGAGGTCTGCACACCCTCTAATGATCAATCATCAACAACAGATGAATAGTAAAGAGGTACTCAGTATTGCCCAGATGATGTTTCTTTCTGCTTTTAGACATCACCTTTGTAAAAATAATTAGGTAATGTTGCTTGTTTAAGATTGTATTTGCATATGAGCCATTACAACTGGATGATTTTCATGTTTTTTACATTAAAAAAGACATGATACACTTTGAACATGACATATGAAAGAACAAAAAGAAATGCCTGAAACTTTCAGACCATACTGTTTACCCACCAGTCCACTGGTTTCCACACCAACCTCTTCGTCTTCCCGTGAGAATTTACTCCACATTCATATAGATTAGGTGAATAAATCACACACTGTATCTTTAACCCACATTGATTTGGGTGTCACGGTGTTGAAGCAGGAAATTGCAGCCCATGTTATTTGACTAAAATGTCAAAGCATTATAGAGGTCAAGGCATTGAGAATGGCAAGAAAGACATATACCGAGGTGTGAATACCAATTCTGGGAGGACTTAGAAATGGCTGCAGAAAGTGAATCTGTAAAACAAATATGAAACACCACAGAAAAGCCCCGAGGCCTTTCAATTCTCTTTCAAGGCTCCATCAGTTGGAGGATGGAGCACTTCAGCTGTGACTGCCATTGTAGACAAACTGAACGCTGTTGGAGGTTTAGCAGAGGTATCAAAACAGTGTTTAAATTTAACATGAAGTCTATAATTCAGATACACAGATAAGGGGAAAGCCAAAAGAACAGTGTATATATAAATACCACAAAACATAGGTAAAATTTAAGGTTACATCAAAGATAAGCGTTTTAGACATTTTTAGTTTTTAGTTTCCATCATCCGGGGTTTTGTTTTTTTTCTGAATATTCAATCTGAACCTTAGGTTTCTCTTCTGCAGCGGTAACCATCCATGATCAACCTCACCCAACCTGCTTTGGGTCTCCAGGTCTCTAGACAACTAGGTCTCTAGCCTAGACTGTTGTTGAGATATGATGCTAACTACTGAAGGGATAGTTTTGTAAAACATCAGGTAAAATTATCTAAAGCAACAGATTTATGCCTAATTAGTGGCTTAGTGTTTTTTGATTGATAGCTGACATCACTTAGCTTTGTAGCACTATGTTGATCTTTGAACTGTGAATAAAGACCTAACTGAGCATAATCATTCTTGTTTTCAAGATACTACATTTTATTGTGAAATTAATTGTATGAAGACTGTTGCAACTGGCTGTCAATTGACCTGGAAGGGCCCGAGAACAAAATTCACCAAAGCAGCGAGCACCATCTGCTAATCATGTGTCAGTTAACTGATCGTAGCTTTTGCAGTCCCCCTGAGCTTCATCAAGACTGCGTCATTCCTGATGTTGACATGACAACACTATGGATTAAAAGCAAAAAGAGATTTCAGAAAACCAGAGGTCATATTCAGTTTTACTTATGCAATTTATGCCCTAGATAAGCTGACGCTGATTAATTGGATCATTAAGCACAGCCTTGGGGTCCCCAGGACTGGAGAAGCCTCTGTTGGAGCTGCTGCCAGGACCATCTAGGTAGCCGAGGTGGCAGCCTTTGGCTGTGGGTGAAGGTAGCTGCTGCCTGCTGCTTAGCCTCATAGTCAGACCTGAACAGCCTACTGTGCTGCTACTACACTTAACAGGACAACAAAACAGAATCTGCAGGAAAATGTGTCCTTATATAATCAGAACATATTCATTAATTAAGAGAGAAAGATTTTCTTTTAAGACAAGATAATGCAATTATGAAATTATACACAATTAAAAAGTCATTTCGAGACAGAGCTAAAAGCTAAGTAGCTGATGTGACAACAAGTAGCCCTTAAAAACAGAAAACAATCACTCCAATGACCTCAATCCAATTATGCATGAATTTGACCTGATAGTGTACGCAGAAGCACACATCCATCCATCCATCCATCCATCCATCCTCTACCGCTTATCCGGAACCGGGTCACGGGAAACACACAGTGTCCAGTTGCTATGAGGGAGAAACCTAGTTATGGATACAAAAACTGCCTTTTGAACTGGACTGTAAATTTGTCTATTTGCGCTGCACATATTTTAACGTGATGGCTCAGTGGAGATTGACTTGACTATCAGCGTGGCACATCGAGATGCCCGCTCCAAATCTGACAGACTGCGAGGGCATCTCCTGCGCGCAGCCCTCTTCAGATCGACCCACAGATGTTCGATTGCTTGATGGGATTCAGGTCTGGACTCTGGCGGGGCCATTCCAAAGCCTCAGTCTTATTACGGTGAAGCCATTCTTTTGTTGATTTAGATGTGTGCTTTGGGTCATTATCACGCTGAAAGATGATGTTCATCTTCATCCTCAGCTTTCTAACAGAAGGCTGAAGGTTTTGTGCCAACACTGACTGGTATTTGGAACTGTTAATAATTCCCTCCACCCTGACTAAGGCCCCAGTTCCAGCTGAATAAAAACAGCCCCAAAGCATGATGTTGCCACCACCATGCTTCACTGTGTGGTGTTTTGGTGATGCGCAGTGTTGCTTTTGTGCCAAATATACCTTTTGGAATTATGTCTAAAACAGTTCAACCTTGGTTTCATCAGACCATAACACACTTTCCCACATGCATTTGGGAGATTTCACGTCTTTTTACTAAATTAAGCCGGGCTTGGATGTTTTGTTCCTTCAGTGTTGCTGTCGGCTTCTTTGCAGCCTCCTAGTTTTCTCCTCGTCTTATCATCAGTTTTGGACGGACGTCCTGTTCTTTGTAATGTCACTGTTTACGTACATATATATGTGTGTAATTATTCTGTTATCTTCTTTTTCAGTTAACTTCTGCACCAATACTGTTTCCCATTTCTTTTCCTTCATAGTTGTGCGTTTCTTGTCATGCATGTGCAGCATTCCACAGAACACTGATTTGGACACATTCACTTCTCAATTCAACAACTTTTCTGGTGACTTTATGATTCACTACAGTTTTTCATTACAACAGCCTGAATTTTCATCCTGCTCTTGAATGGTTCTTTTTGATGAAATACTATTGAGTTTGAACATAGGCTGTCACTTCTGTTTGGAGTTTGTGCAGTTTGGAGGCTAAAACATCATCTAACCTTACTCAATAAATCTTTTGTAAATCAACACCTTTTAGTCCTTTGTATATTTCTATATTCAAACCCGTTTGCTTCCCCCAACTTTTTTTTTTTTTTTTTAAATTTGTTTGTTTTAAAAGTCAACCCTGATTTTCTGTTTAGGTTTAAAACTAACGCACCCTTCCAACTCCAAGTTGGCAACATATAAATGTATGCTAAGGAAAAGCTTACATTTTTTTCAATACCTTTATTTTGGCATTCACTGAAAATAGTTTAGATTCACACTTCACCTGCAAGTGTTCCTGCAGCAGGATGCAAATAGTGGGTGTGAACTTATTACACGGTGCACCTTGATCATTGAGTTATTACTTTTCCACATTCCCAATTACCCTAAAGTAATTACATATACGAGGAGATGTGTGCACATAAATTTGTGTACTGGGGGTTTGAATAAAGGAAACAGGAGGACCTCTTTTCCTCGGTGAATAATTCATGACCTTGAATCATTAGAAGAGTTTCTGTTAAACTCCTGATGGCAGGCAACAAATTCCCACACAAACACAACTGGATTAGAAGATTTTCTTATTTTTTTGCTTAAACATAACTCTGAATTCTGATGACATACGAGCAAACACACACTGAACACAAGCACTCCAAATCAAAGAGTATCAAGAAGATTATACAGTCGAAAATATACTCGCACCTATGAACGCTAATAAAATCCTGCCGATTAAATGATTCACTTATGCAAAAGTTTGTGCATCTCATGTCTAATATATAACTACTATTTATTGTAGAATATGGGGTGGGGAAATGAGTAGCTCTTGAAAAAACAACAATGGCAACCACTTGTATTTACAACAAATAAGCAACTTCCTGCAAACTTGAAAGACTATCAAACAGAAGTGTCCTTCCGCGCTCACTGTGCTGTCATGTCCAGGATATTATGGCCCGTGTTGTCAATTCGTTTTCTGTTATTTCTAAGCCCTGCATTTCTTATGTTGCAGCTGACACCCTCCCGTGTTTCCCTCCAGTCTGATTGTTCAGTCACACCGTGATTGTTTCCACCTGCCCCCCCCCCTCACCTGTGGTGTATTAATAGTCTGTGATTTCACATCTCTTGCCAGTTCGTTGCGTCCTGTCCCCAAACCAGAGTCAAAGTACTCACGTCAAGTATTCACAGTTAAAGAGTCTTTGTTGTTACGTCCTTTTGCTTCCAAGAAAATCTTGAGATTTTGAGTTTAGTTATCTTTCCCGTGTAGAGTGATTTTCTGTTTAATTTTTAAGACCTTTTTCCTGTCCTCAGTGATTTTTAGCTGAAATTTGTGAATAAACCCTTTTCTTCAGTTGATACTTTGTCCCAGAGTTGTGTGTTTGGGTCCAGAACTGCTTCATTTTTGTCATTAGCTTCCACTGTCAATATAACTATATTAAAACTAGTTATTCCTATTAGCTCTTAAAATTGAAAAGCTAACACAGATTCAAATATAAAGCAATGTCCAATCAATATTAGTACAAATGATAATACCAAGTTCAAATTGTCTAAAGCATGTTAATTATTTTAAACTTTATGTAACCCTAGTCCCATTTAACAACTATAGCTGAGTGTTAAGCACTGTGAGACAGGACCTGAGTTCTTATGCAAAATATTATGTGTATAAATACTTCCTAATTAGATTTTTAAAATACCACCACCACAACTGTAATTTTATGCAAAGTTCCCAACCCAGATATTTATTTCACAAATGAAAAATAAAAAGGTTTTTGTCAAAAATTAAAATAAAACACACAAAGATGCATGTAAGAAAATAAAATGGTATATTAAAGTAAACTGTTCTTTCCTCCTTAGGAAAAAAAACACGACCAAAAATCAGTACCCTTTTCTGTATACTTCACATTAAATTACTACAGTTTGAATAAATAATGATTCGTCAACAGAATATCTTTGGACCCACACACACTTCAGCTCCTAAGACCAACTATTAAGTCAAACCGTTGCAGGCCCGTTTAGAAGCTCGGGTGCAGTGAGGCCTACAAACTGTTATGGCCGTTTCACTCAAACGAGCATAAAATGAGGAAAAAGAAAAAAAAGGCACGTGCATATAAGTTTCACGAGTACTCACAAACGCCCATGAGTTGGTTAGTCACAACAAGTAGGGGAAAAACTCCAAGTGTAATGGCGGTCAGAGCTGAGCATGTACTGGCGCCAGTGCAGATAACCAGGAGTGAAGCAGCAGGGCCCATCAACCAAGAGAACCTCGTCACCTCTCTCTCTCCACGGCATCCACCTCCTTCAATTATATAAAGTCCATTGAATCACAATACAGCACGTTATTTCTTGACGAACTAACCTCAGCACTACTTTAACACAAATTAAAATATCATGGCACGTTAACATGAGATGCTGCGCTAAACAGTAGGCCACTAAATAGCTTCACATGTCATGTCTGTGTCACTATAACAGTTCGTCACACTATAAAACTCAAGGCGCACACCCATTTACCTTTCTTCCTTACAGAACGCAAAAAGCTATTATCCGGACCACGTGCAGTCGACCTGAATGATAAAACTTCATGCTTTCCGCAACCTGATGGGTCTAATTCTTCTCCAGCCGAAGTCCGTCTCCCGCTTCCCACAAGCTCCGACCAGCTCGCGCCACTTGTCCCGCCCCAAACAACAAGCGAAATGACTTGGATTGGTTGACAACTTCCTCACATCCAATCACAGTACAGAACTAAGATGACTGGCATTATACCAGTAACAGGTTAGATTGCACAATGTATTCTTCACAATAAAATGCTTCAACTCTCGAACAAACTTTTTTTTTAATCATAACATAAAATTCTCCTATTTATACAACTCTTCATCTGTATGACTAAACATGACAAATTTACACATATTTATGCATTTTAGACAATATATATTTTCAACAATTTTAATATTATGAACTTTTTTTTTAACTTGTCTTTTCCTTTATCATTGTACAAATGTGTTTTACTGAGTTTATGCACTGTACTGA
>JBAMYA010047568.1:22500-34795 GCA_037176975.1 Arrhamphus sclerolepis
ACGATCTGGAAATGTTTTAGGATGTTTTGCTTCTCTTGGATGGGCTGACAGTTGTGAGTGACAGGAAACAGAGGGAGGAGCAGGTCATGCGTCAAGAGCCCCGGGCCAAATTCAAACCAGAGGTGTTGTGCCTCTGCCTACTGAGCAACTATGGCCTTCGCTTGTATTTTTAAAAGCTGTCAGCTGACATGGGTGATCATACTGGGCAGGTTAAAGTGGTTCCCAGCCAGCAAAGGAGGAGTTGGTGCTCACTGAATGAATGTGTTTCCGTGTGTGTGTTTGTGTGTGTGTGTGTATAATCTATAGTCAGATAAGTGACAACACCTTTTTTTAAAATATATGTCTTTAAGAATTAGGGTTTTGAATGATGGACAA
Source organism: Arrhamphus sclerolepis (assembly GCA_037176975.1). Classification (NCBI taxonomy): domain Eukaryota; kingdom Metazoa; phylum Chordata; class Actinopteri; order Beloniformes; family Hemiramphidae; genus Arrhamphus; species Arrhamphus sclerolepis. Next base: position 22,876 of record JBAMYA010047568.1, read on the forward strand.
CAGATCCAAATGAAACAAAATGATCACATTCTTGTTTATAAAACAAGATTCAGTTTCATTAATTTCAGGAGTTAAACTGATGCACATGTCCACTGTCTAAAAACTGCGTATTGTTTATGGCAAACAAACATGCATTTGTTGACCATCTGATGAGATAAGAAGCAGCAAGGAACGTCCGGCTCTGCCATGACGTCTGGAGTGCTAATGTATGCTAGATAGCTTCATTTTACCGTTAGTGTCTGGATAACTCCAAGTGTGTGCTTCAACACTAGTTGTACACTTTGATTGGCAGTTGGGAGGCGTGTCTTCCCAAGCCCAGGTTGGGGTTGCCATCTTACATTAGACTTTGGCAGAAGCGCGAGTTTGTGTTGTTATAAGAACTGTTGGCAAAATATTTTTAGAAACTTTTTGTTTGATACGGTTTCAAATTCTGTAGTGTTCCTTTAAGAGAAGTCCTGTCGCTGTTACTGTCTATCGGTGAAACGCTTCCTTGTTTCCAGGCCAGTATTCCGATGTTGTGGAAAGTGTGAAATGACCTGCACTTTGCTGTTTTGTCCAGCAGAGGGCCGAGTGCACATGTTAATAATCTTCTGTTGCAGTGCAGTGTTAATGATATGTGGATAAAAAGTTTAAATTAAATTAACATGTTTACATATTCTCCTCCCAACACATGCAGAATTACGCCCCAACTGGATTAGATGCGTTATTTTGTACACAAACCAGTGCGCTCACTGTTAGTAAATCAGTTTGTACGTTGTTTTTTTTTGCTTTTCTTTTGCGTGTGCAGTGAGTTTGCGCTTGTTTTAATACACACAAACCTTTAGTAAATCTGGCTCTTGGTGTTCTCCAGTAGTTATAGGCTTACAGGCTCTTTAGATTATGGTGGGTACTCTAGAAGTAGAAGACATTAAAATTAGATTACTAAAAATGATAGAAAAAAAAAATCACCACTTTAAATAATAAAATCATTCCTCCTAACAAATTGTTTGAGGACAACATAATCAAGAAGGACTAACTGTACATGATTTGATTAGGTGGAAAAGTGTGACAGGATGAAATTACAGTTTATATGGGCGTAAATGGCTATCTTTCATCAAGATTGTATCTTTTTAGCTTTAGCTTTTCTGCTTTTCTCCCTTGAAACTCAGAAAAGCTGTGTTTGTGTTCGGATGCTCTGCTTCCCCTCAGAACCGTTTCTGCTCACATTTATTCATTGGTACTTGTGTAAATCTCCCTCGACTAAGCTTGAACCAAGTCAGTTGTTGCTGTTTTTTTAATGCTCAGGTTTTATTGTATTTTCCAGATATAGTGGGCAACTTACACTGTTCCTATCTTAATTAAGGATCAGAGTTTAGCCCGACTGAAGAAAGTCACCACTGAAGCCCCGTAGCACTCGTGTTAGCATCTGTGTTTTAACTTACTGCTTAAGGTTTGATTAGCTTTATTTTTTTGCCTGCATGTCAGCTTTAACCTGGTACAGGTACATTTAAACAAGATAACAAGATAAGTTCAGTAATTTTAAAAACAAAATGAGAGCCTACACTCTAAATTTATGGAGTCTCAGTCACAAATGCACAGGACATTTTATAAATGTGCAGGACAAGATTCACACAAGATTGGTTACAGATCATTCCGTGTTAAAAAAAAAAAAATGCATTTGTGGGTTGAGGCACGTCAGAGGAGTCTCAAATTCACACACAAATGCACCGAAGTCCACAGACCAGAAGCCATTTGTAAATCATTTGTAACATTTGTGTGCATCAGAAATACACGTGTGAATCTTCTCCTGCACATTTGTGACTATTGAGACTGTTCTCGCTCCATATAAATTTGTTTCTATTTATTCTCACTCTGAAATCCAAATAAAAATATAGTTAATAGTATATCAGCTGTAAATGTTAAGTCTTGAAAATGTAGCATCATAACCAAGCATCAACATCAACATCAAGGAAGAAGAACGATTGCAGTTTCTCAACTGACCACTAGGTGCTTGCTCCAAAAACATAGCAAATTTCCAATGACCCCCATGTTAACATTCTCAACTTTCCAGCAGAAATCAACATAGTTATGAGCTGGTACAGAAAAACATTTAGGTCTCTAATTAGATTTTACATCCGTGACATCTGTATGGAGAGTGAGATCTGATGTTCTTCATACCACATCGTATATAATAAATCTATGGCAGCCAGACAATCAAATAACCAGATGCCATTTAATTGACAGCTATCCATTGGCTATGCTTGCTAGCCAGTGGTCATCACTTTAGCTATTTAGCACTTAGTGTTATATTGACTTTTAAGCTGTGAATTTAGACCTAAGAATGTGTTTTGTTGTGCTTCTGTGCTGTGTTTATTGCAACAGACCACAGTGACTGGCTGTGTGTTCACCTGGAAAGGTCTGAGGATAAAGCTCCGCTAAGCAGCTATGCTAACCTAGAGTCAGTAACCTAATCAGTCATTTCTGATGTTGCCACAAAAACGACATTTAAAATTGGAAGTTCCCACTGCAGATGACCTCTGGCAGCCTTCGTGGCTCCTCCAGCGCAGCTTAGCTAAAGGAACTGGGATCCTTCCAGGACCTTTCCAAGCAAAGTTTGCTGGGACTCAGCCTCAATCATCATGCGGCTCAGCTGACATCGGTAAACTTGGTCCAGTGCAAGCGTATAGACGGCTGGCCACATACCGTTTGTCAGCTCTGCCAGCACTATGAATGCAAAGTAATATTCATGATCATCCTAAACTGAAATAGTTAGCTTTAACTAAAATGATGTCGGCATGTTCCAGTCAGCTTCTCAGCGCTGCTGGATCCAGTAGTACTTGATCGGCAGCACGAGGAAAAAGAATGTGTGTGAGGGTTAGTCCAGTAATGAAACAGTCTATGGTCATAACTAAAACAGAGGGGAATTTTCTAACTAATCGGCCTCATTTCTCACAGATGGAATAAGAATTTCTTCAAATCCACAATTTCTTGTATGGACAAAATCATTTCAAAAAAATAATCTGAATGAGTTCTGACAGAAACGTGCTAACTTTTGGGTTTTAACACATTTAAGTTACAGCAATAGAATAAACATTAAAATAAAATGTTGCTGCATTCTTAATTTCTTAATGTTCTTTCACATGTTAATAACAACCAAAATGGGGATTTGTGACTCCATAATACTGACTAACCGTTCTGCAGGTTTTTATAGAGCAGCATCAATCAAAAGTAGGTTAGTGTCCATTCCTCCTCCTCTTTTCTTCTAAGCTTCATTGATGGTGCTTATTACTGTTTGTTGCATTTGTTCCAGTACCTGTTTAGCTCTAGAGCTGAATCCACCTAAAATCATATCAGTGATGTCAGACGAGGATGAGGTCAGGAGGCCAATCAGAAGAGCTGATGCCATGAAGTTAGCATCTTTGAATGATAGCCTCACATTTTTGTACACAGCTGCTGAATTTGATCTCAGACCAGTCTGACTGCAGATCAGCTGAGCCGGTGTTTGTTGCGATGCTGCTGTCATGTTCAACTCTTGAGTACGACTGGAGCTTAAACATGATGCGTTTTAGTTTTTTGGGTTTTTGGTTTGGTGCAGTGCTGTGTTGTTAAAGCACAGCAAAGTTAGCCACATTCAGAACAAAACAACAATTACAAAGCCTGAAGGAGATGACATTAAATGATGAATGAATTCATGAAAAGAACTTCATGCATCCTTTTTCTTTGATTGCGGTCACATCTAAATTATGGTTATTTTCAAATGTAATAAGTTATCAACAAAAATTATGGATAATTGTATGTTATCATTGTAATTTTAGAGAAAAAAACAACTTTTTTGTCAGATCTTCTGTGAGACTTTATATATTGCACATATATTACCTGTGTAGATTATATATAATTATTTCTGATTATTGCAGTCTGTGCAATTATTCACTCCCTTGTTCATTCACTTGAACTAATGTTTGAAACAGCATTTTTAGTCCCTCAGCAATTGTTGAATATTTGCTAAATTAGTGGACACAATGAGTTGTTCTCATCATTATCTGATAGCCGACGGGCCAACTGAAACATGGAGGACGTCTGTGGTCGTTTCAGGCCTCAGCAGGAAAACGCTGACCTGCTGTTGGTTGTCTCCACCGCTGAGTCAAGGAAAAAAGGCTTCCAGTAACCCTGACTTTACTGAAGCTATGATAATATAAAATACGATTTTAAAAAGTGTCAAAATAGCCAAAATGATTTTTAAACACTTTATATAGCACTCTACACAGCAATGATGTTGAAAAGTGGAATAATGGGTTGGACTGTTGAGCAGATGGTTTATGTCAAAAAGTCATGATTTAGCAAATGTTTGTAGAAGATTTGACAACAAAGCCTGTGACCTGATTTTAAGACAAAATCTATAGTTATATAAAACTGTTTGACTTTTATGTCAAAATATTGCAAAAAAGCTGATATTTTCCAACCCCCACAAAATGTTATTTTAAGTTTAAACGCCACATTTTTGTGACATTTGTGACTGTATGATTAAAAGTTGGTTTAACAAAATAGTCCTCATCTTTTACAATTTGAATTTTTACAAAGAAGTAAAACAAATCCTCTGTGATTTGATGTGATTTTAGTACAAAACTCACAATTTTATGATAAAGGTTGCAATTTTCATAAAATTTCTACAAGATTATGACAAATTCTTTTTTTTTTAATGATATGATGAGATTTGACTCAGGCCTGATGTATATTTTCTGTTAAAACTGTCCATGATGAAGTGACAGGTAGCAGGTAAACTAACTGGAGGACTCTTGCTGAAGCCTAAACTTTGTAGCCACAGATGACGTTTCCTCACAGTTCTTTTAAAAAACACACAGCAGTGCTCAGATACAGCAAAATCACATGTTGGGAAGCTGAAGAGAATATCTGCAAATAATATATTTGGCTTATGTTTTCAATTTTCTTCCTTTTCTTTTTTATTTCTGAAAATTCGACATTTATTTAACAGGTTCTGAAAAGTTACAGATGAATGTCCTGCTGTGTTTTTGGACCTCTGGCCACATGTCTCATTTCACGTTAATATCCTGTCTGCTTGTGCCGACACCAACAAGGTTACGTTATCAGTTGTTGTCTGTGTAACCTTTCAAAAACGTGATAACCGGACAAAGAAGCAAGGACGTTATGACTTGTACATCTTTTATCTTTTCTTTACTTGAATATAACAAGTGATACTCTCTGAGGTTATGACAAAAACATCACTGCTGGAAAAACAAGAGGTTACTTCTAACGACAGTGAAGCAGAGGATGTTTTAACAGAATAAACACGCAGAATGACAAAAAGCAGATTAGGATGTTGCAGCCAATCACTTCACCCACAGGAGAACACAGACATTTTGAGAAGCCAATATGAATTTCTGCTTTTATGTTTTTATCTGCATCCCTCCTGAGGAAAAGAGCACAGAAAGCTGCATATGTGTGCTCCTGTTGCTCTGTGAGCAGCTTTCCTCCAGACTGATTGCATTCCTCTTTATGTGACAAAACACCAAAGTATTTTCGAGACAGAATTTCAATTAAGATCACATGAAGCATAATGTATTTGCATAATGTTTGTCGAGTGCTGCGTGTCCTCTGCTCTCCTGTCTCTTTTCTCTGCCTCCATCCCTGGCACATTTTGAATGTTTTTTATTGCACAGTAAATGTCAGTTTACAGACCGAGGTGGCTTATGTTTATTACAGAGTCATTTGGCAAAATCACTGGACAGGATTATAGTTCGATAGCAGTAAACAATACTTCAACAGGCACCAGGGATTTACAGTGGCTGTTCTGTAACGCTGGACACGACCAAAAATGACAGCTTGTGTCTAATATTCAGTTCACAATTCACAACAAACGTTGTCACCAGGCACTTTACAATTAGAAAAGTCCAGTACAGGCCAATCAAAGACAGTTCAGATCAGTTATATTCCAATTTAGTCCAATTCATTCATTAGAGTCCAGATTCAAAGACAAAATAATGTCAGTTCATAAAAACAGCCAAGGAAACCAGTAGATTGCATCAAATTACTGATATGAAAAACGCTCTCTTTCATGTTTTATTGTTGTATGTCATTACATTTCTTTCAGCATTCCACCATGCATTTAAGAACAGAGTTCCATGCCGAAACTGTAACTAAAAGTGAGCTGTGTTTGAACCCGCAAAAGATGCCTGAGGCAACAGACTGCCAAGTGTGTCCACTGTCTGTAAATAAAATAAGACACTCGCTAAATAATTCACAAGAAACTTGAGCAAAGATTGCATGTGGTGATTTCTTTTCCTATTACTCTTGTCAAAATTAAGATCAGCTACAGTAAACTAAAGACAGCCTTCGCTGCGTTACAACCCCCAAAAAGTTGGTACCCTGTAAATCCAAATAAACTAAATGCAATGGTTTGCAAACATGACAAAGCATCTAAAAAAGTGATGTTTTACTGCTGTGTAGCATCCCTCTTCATGTATGCTCAGAAGCTTAGGAGAACAGGTCCAGGAGGTTTGCTCGTTAGTTGTGAATCGTCTTTTTTTGTGTTTGAAAAAAACAACAACATTCTTTATTTGTGTAGCACATTTTTCTTCCCGTTTTTCTGTTGTATCTGGTGCTGTTGTTGCTAGGCTACTGTGCTGTGTAGACACGCTGATGTTTGTGTTATTTCATGGCGCATTCCTATTGGTCGGTTAGCTGACCAGCAGCTGACCTGGCAGCAACAGGCCGACACACTGAGACGATTCCTCCAAAGTCCTGATTCTGCTGACATCTGTTGCAGCCGTCTTTGGTCGCAAAACGGTTCTATCCTTCATCTTTGCTCCTGTTTCAATGTGAGCTCTATGACCGTTTTGAGCTACGATGGAACATTTTCCACATGATTTCACATCTTTTATCTGAGACGGCTGAAGTCGTACAATGAGAAGTACAGTGAGTGTACCCAGGATAAATTCAAGGATTCAAGGTTTTTATCTGCCATTTGTGCAGAGACCAACAGTCAAGGCACATAGGAAATCTTGTGCAGAGCTCTCACAATCATATTTTTAGATATTAGGAAAGAAAATTAATTTAAGAAGTATAAAATAAAAACTAGAAATCACTGTACAGCAAATTAGAACTTAAAGGCACTCAAAAATATAAAATATAAAGAATATAAAACTATAGAGACACTGCACACCATTAGGACATAAAGCAAAAACTATTGTAAGGAGAATATAAAAAGTGAAAAATACAAAATAGTGTAGAATGTTGAGGTGAGTCACTGTAGTGCATCAGGTAGTAAAGATGTGCAGACAAGGATAACATGAAACACAGAAAGATCCAACTTAACCTTCTTTCTATGAAGTGTGAGTGCTAGCCACTGAGCTACTGTGCTGCCCATCATAGTAGAACCCAGCATCACCATGGTAGGACATACGGAAGGAGAAGGGAGGGAGGACAGCCAATGTTAATGATATTTAAATGATCCGAGACAATCTGAGACTGAGACAAGAGCGACAGGGTGAAAATACTGAGTGTACAAAAGGACTCCCGTCAGCAGCCTAGACTTATAGCAGCATAACTAGGAGGTGGTCTAAGAGACTCCCCCCAGCAGCCCAAACTTATAGCAGCATAACTTGGAGGTGGTCTAAGAGACTCCCCCCAGCAGCCTAGGACTATAGCAGCATGACTAGGAGATGGTCTAAGAGACTCCCCCCAGCAGCCCAGACTTATAGCAGCATAACTAGGAAGTGGTCTAAGGGGGTTGCATCATATCAATGCTGTACATATACTGAAAAGATATCGTGGCCGCAAAATCGAAGCGTCTGGGATGCGAACACACTAATATCCAGAAAATCCCCCCAAAAACAACAAACAGACACAGTAAGTCACAGTATCAGCGTAATCTCTGTTGCAGAAACACAGAGTGCATAGCTGTATGACAAATTTAATCTTATTCATTTGCTTCCCTTCAGCAAGTGATGGGAGGAGAAATTGTTGCGTCACACGACCATGCTGAGCTTCCAGGAAGCTCTTTTATTTTTGTTTAGTTATTTGTTTTAACCCTGCCGCCGCTATTTACCCATGAGCCTTTGTAATTTGGTTAGAGAGCTCATGGGTTCTCCGAAAGTGCTCTTTCTTCAAACCACAGCTCATTTGTCAAGCGAGATTAAGAAAAGTCCGGAAAGTGTTTTGAATGTGTGATATCAGACACCTTTCAGCTGCAAATTCAATTGGAGCACGCTGCGTGTTTTGAATGCACATTTGAGCAGCATTTGATAAAGCCTCAGCAGTTTGCACTGACTGTTAGTCATTCATCCAGTCATTTACCTGCTTCAAGTTCACAATGAAGAAGTGAACAAATTTATTTGTGACGCATCAATAAGAAGAGCCTGTAGATAAAACAGTGAGAAAAACGTGCATGTAATACATGTCACTGTTATATGCTTATATTTCTATGTAGCATGTTTGCAGTTAATTATGTACTCCATGTTTTCTCTAAGAAAAAAAAAAACTTCTTCATATGTCTTTTAAATGCTAAAAAATAAAACAACTCTTTAAAGAAAAAAGTTAATAATGTTGATAGAAAAAATACAGAAGTTGTGCATATGTGTTTTATTAAAGCTAATGCCATCCTTTCTCAAGCTGATGGATCAGAGGCATGGAAAAAGTAAAGACTCGCCATCTGCTTTCACTGAATAATAAAAGGAAATTAGAGAAAACTCCCTGGAAATCGCTCTGGGCCCTCATTAGAGCGACATATCCTCTAAGATGGAGACATATAATGACTAATTAGAAAAAGTGGGAAAGGTATTAGTTCTTTTTCAGCTACAGCTATCTATATAGCTATCATCAAAAGATTTTGGTTTGGATTTAAACACACTGTTCATATAATCTTATAGTAACTGTGTTGGCTTCATAACACGTCTGGGATTGCTTTTTTGCGTCAGTAACTGATGCACCAGCTGCATGACATGCAGACAGACAGCAAGTGTGACAACACTTAAACATCAACAAGCAAAAACGTCTTCAGACCAGAGATAGGAAACATAGAGAGACTTTTTTCACTCCTTTATTTTCATCAATTTGCTTTTGTTTCATTCTTAAAGAAACAGCATGCAAGATTGTGCACTTTAGCACCCTCTCTGGTTGAGAAGTGCAATTGTCTGTTACCTCTGTCGTAAACACACCTCACAACACCCCAGAAGGCAGAAAAATGCCCTTTAAATGCCCTTAAAATAATGCTGGCTGACATCTTGGCTCTTGTGTCTCGTACTTGTCTCTGTCCATTATGTCCTGTGAGTGACATTAATAGTTCTTTACATGTGGCATGGTACCATGAAGTGATACGCAGTTGTCACAGAGATGACTAGCACAGGGTTCAGAGTTAATGTGTATGGATTAGCAGGAACGGGAGACCATGTGAGATGGACAATGTTTTCAAAAGTTAAGTCAAATATTCCTTCAAATGAAATTGAAAAATAGTTGATTTAGGGATTTTTATTTGTTTTAGCCAGTACGGTACTTTGGTCAACTGAGGTTGTTGTAAATGTGCTTTAGAAATCAACTTGAAACTGGTATTTTAACATGAAAAAAACTGTTTTGCTGCTTTAAGGCTAAAAGCTTTAAGCCATGGTTGCACAGGCAACAGAAGTGACGCGGTTCAGTTTGGCGTCTGTTTTGAGAGGAGTTTGTGAGATTCCAAGTTTACCTGAAGATTTCTTAATCATGTGAGAATCTTGCTATAGTCAGCTTGTTTAAGACACATATCTCACCATCTCTTTTTCTTTCTAGAATTACACATTTAAGAAGGATGAGTTCTGTAAAATACAAATGTGCTTTTCAACTTCTACACTGAAAGCTTCCTTGTACGTGGTTCAAATGTCTTCCAGAACTTTGTAGCTGCACAAGTCAGAGCCCAGCTGTGCTGTTTTCTTGGGAAACTTCGTCAGATTCTTCTGCCATCTCAGTCTGCTAACCTAACCTTTGGTAGGCTCGTAATCTGAACCCGGCGAGCAGGTAGTGCATGCAAGCGCTTCTCTCCTAAAACCTGTGGCACGTGAGGTCACATCTGGGACGGAACAAAACCACTGCATTCTGTGGGCCTTGAGCTCTAGTCGTGGGCCAACACCATAGCAGACGTCACAGGTATTTTTAGCAGTTATGGAGAGAGCAGTGTCTAAGGTCACTCTGCTCTCTGAGAAGAATTCACAGCAAGTACTTTGACAGATTTAGCCAACGAGTGTTAAAAACAACAACAAAAACACAACATCATAAAGCATTTTATTTCACACCAACTATCCTTTGGGTCTACTACAAAGACAGGTTTCATGACAGTTTAGTCAGCTATGAAATACCCTATCTGTCCTGGACGCTAATCCTGGACGCTAGGACATGATGACAGGGTCCCCTAACCAAGCCTCTGTATGTGACAAGTTATGATTGTGAACACATACGATCAACAGATTACATCTGCTGCAGTGTGACTCATCTTAGTGCACATTTCTGAATTTTTGTCATCTCCCGGAGAAGCAACATTTCTGTTCTGAACTGGAGAGTGTGTACTGGCTCTTGTATTTACATACTGAAAATATTCTTACCAGAACCAAATACCCACATGCAGATGTTTGTGTTGTAGAAAATCCTCCAAAGTCTGGGTATTTATTGGGCTTCGTGTCTGTGATGAGTTGTTGGATGGGTGAGGCTGGAGTTAGCGGGCAGGAAATGAATATAATGTGTGTGTGCGCGTGTTTGCTGGAGATCAAACTCAATGCACAGATTCTTGCCAAAAGCTGCATATGAAATCTTTTATGTGCACTCTTCACCCAGACCTCATCTCAAACACTCATTTCTCTCTGAGTTCAAAGCATTTCTTCCTCTCGGATTTTTGGTTTCAGGATCTTTCTTTCCTTTCTGTCTTGTTCTCATTTATTTGTTTTGTGTAATAGTTTTTATGGAGAATCTTTCCCTCAACGTCTCTTCCAGTCAATCTTTCTGTCATTAACATATTTATTCTTTTGTGGTTTCTGCAAATTAGTATTTGGTTTGCATCCGCTGTCACAACAAATGTTTATCTATGGATTGTTTTGCTCAAATTTGACAGCATATCATACGTGGCTCTGTTTTGCTCTTGAGCTGTTTTTTTATGTTTGTATTTGTGCACGTATCAGTCGTTCTGTCTGCTGGGATTAGATTTGAGCTGATTTGGAGCCCTTGGCAGTCTGTATGACACTCCTTACGGCCAATGAATCAACTTTTTTCTTTCTGTTTGTGGATTTCTTCATTTCCTTCTTATTTCTTTTTTGTCTTTGTTTTTACAAACAGTGTTACCAACCCTCGCGAGACAAATAAGCAATTGCAATATCATGAAGACTACATATTAAAAATATTAAACTCAAGTTACCAAGAGAGAGACCCAATCCTTATTAATTTTCTTGTTTTTATGAAATGTAATTTTCTTTTGCTTTTATACTTGGTGGCATAGATGCAACAAGGTGTCGCAAACATTCCTCAGAGATTGTGGTTCATATTGACACAACAGCATCATGCAGTTGCTGTTGTTATCAGCTGCACATCTATGTGCATGTATGAGAATCTGCTGTTCCACCACATCCCAAAGGTGCTCTGTTGGATCAGATCAGGTAACTTTTGAGCCACTTGAGTCCAGTGAACTCACCTTCATGTTCAAAAACCCAGTTTGAGATGATCATGGTGCATTATCCTACTGGAAGTAGCCAGGATGGACGATGTCAACAACTCCTACTGAGAATCACTGAAACACCACAGCCTGTCTGATGCCAGGTTCACACTGTATGATTTATTCAAGATTTATGAATAGATTTATTCAAGTCACACTGCACAACATGAAATTGGTAGGATATTAATTAAGGCAAGGCAAGTTTATTTCTAGAGCACAATTCATACACAAGGTAATTCAAAGTGCTTTACATCTACATAAAAT
>JBAMYA010047569.1:0-10336 GCA_037176975.1 Arrhamphus sclerolepis
TGGGCTCGAACCACCAACCTTTCGGTTAACAGCCGAACGCGCTAACCGATTGCGCCACAGAGACAGAGAGCTGGCATCCTTTTCCGTGGGTGTGCACTTGACCTGGACCCCAACCTCTCTTGTATCTCAAAGTCATCTGGGAGAAGTTTTCAGTTTTGAAATTTTAGTTCAGTTCAACTCAATTCAAAATACTTATCAATCCCCAAAGAGAAATTCAGTTGTTGCAGTAGTTGTCATAATTTGCAAAGCAGACATTTGGCAGCTGAATGACCCAATCAGCAAGTCAACACCACCACCTTCCATCTGTCATCGAAAAGTTTAGCAGGGCCACCTCGCCCCCATAATAAGATTGGTCAACTCTCCAGAAATTTATGGCTAACAGTTCAATATCTGGGTTGAATAAAATGTTTCACAGCATATCCTGGATTACATAATTTCTCGTTAAAAGCCCTGCTATTCTACCACCCTTGCTTTTTGAACACCTCTACAAATCTCTCACTGCCCATATTGTCAGAAAGCTGGGCAGAGAGGCGCTGAGATCTATGATGTACACCTGTAGTCAGAATCCTCTCTGGGCCTCGTTTCCCGATAACGATGGATCATGCACTTACGTGCGTTCTGTACCACTGATCTTATGAATATTCGTTCTGGCTTTTCCGAGTGTTTCCCAAAAATGATCATAGTGTCATGGCTCTTACAACATTCTTAAAATGAGCTAAGCTGTCCATTGTTGTGATTTATCAAATTGTTCATGGAGAGTTGTCATGCCATGAATGTTCTCTGGGCATTGCACGAGTATGTAGCCTACAATAGAACTATCAATAAAATCAACACAATCATAAGTCTATACGCCTATTTGTTGCCACGTTTACATCAGTAGGAGGGGGTATGCGCATATCCCTTCCTACCCCTTGTACTCTTTCGCCGCGTAGCGATCAACTGCCAGGTGGTGTGCGACCAGCAGGGTCTGATCTTGGATATGGTGGTGAGATGGCCTGGGAGAACACATGATTTGTTCATGTTCTGAGAGACAACCATCGGACGACAAGCTGCTGCATCCAGGGGTGAGTGACAACAGCGCGTCACCAACCACCTAAGCCCATTTTTGCAACCTCCTCTCGGTTGCCTTTTTCCCTGTCACTGACTTTTTTTTTTTTATATTCACACAGTTTGAGCACAAGTTCCTCCCATATCCCTCTCTCTTTTTGACTGGTCCCGTTTCTTTTTTTTGCCACAAATAAGGCCTTTTTTTCTCTCTCTCGTTTTTTTTTTTTTTTTTTTAAATCACAATTTGTCTCCACCAACCACCAAAGTGAAAACATATTAAGGCTACTTAGACAAATGTGTGAATACACGCACATTGACAGTTTGAAACACATGGCAATACAGACACATATTATGATGGTACGTCCAGCTAGAGACTTCATTGAGTCCTGTTCGAGTTACGATGATCTTAGTGAGTTACGACAACGATCTATAACTTGTAGATCTACAAAGATTTTTTACGATGCTCTTAAGCAGCGATGGTTTTCAGGAAACAGCCCATAAGCTGTACAATGTTCTTACGATGGACTTTACAACCCACAGGCTTACGATGTTTTTGGGAAACGGGGCCCTGGGCTGATTCAAAGTCACTTCCCATAACTTCATGAACTCTTCCTATGTTATCAGAGTTTTTGCCTCGGCAACCATTGAGGCTGCAGCCCACTTAGCCTGCCTGTGCCTGAAGGCTTCTTCGGAAGTCTTACAAGTTAACCAAGCTTTATAGGATTCTTTCCTCTGCCTGATGGCCTCTCACACCCAGGGTGTCCACCACTGATTTCAAGGATCACTGCCATGGTAGACACTGACAATTTTGTGTCCTCAACTCTGGTCAGTCACTGGATCTAACTTACTACCAGGTAGTGATCACTTGAAAGCTCAGCTCCTCGCTTCATCCATATGCCCATAACATACAGCCGCAAGTCTGACAACAACTGTAAATCAATTAACTACAAACCAGGGTGTCCCAGTGACATGTCCACTTGTGTCCAGGGTGTCCCAGTGCCACTTCCGCTTTAGGACACACTTATGCTTGAACATGGTGTTTGTTGCGGACAAACTGAAGCTAGCACAGAAGTCCAACCACAGAACACCATCAGGTTCAGATCACAGAAGTCGTTTCTCCCAATCACACTCTTTCAGGAAAAAATGTCATCCCCGAGTGTTTAAGTCCCTCAGCTGAACAATTTTGTCCATTTTAAGATAACTTTCCAGCACCTATACCAAGGACTCCAAGAAGGTTGGGTATTCTACACTGTAAGCAAAGACAACAGTGCAAACCTGTGTCCTGATCCCAATTAAACTACCCTCTTATCTATCTCAACAAACAGGCTCACAGGTAGGAGCGCATACTGTGCGTTGAGGTGAGCCCATCTAAATCTAGACGGCACAAGCTCAGGTTCCTTCCCCAGCAGACATTCCAGGTGGATCATGGGCAATCCTGAGCATCCTGGAGACGACACAGTGATTCAAAATGTCTTCAGTCATAAGCCTCTTCAGATCCGCTGCAACACAGACCACTGCAGGAGTTCCTTCCTGCCCACAGCAATAACATCTATAATGAACATTTAAGGAGACTCAAATCATAAGACTACAGCAATAACTGAATTTCCACAAAGATAAGGTGGCATTTCTGCTTGTATCCACAATCTCATTCTGTAAAGTCACTACCCACAGTTCATGACCATAGGTAATGGTAGGAACAAAGATCGATAGATAAACAGAGTCTTGTCTTTTGGTTCAAGTCTCTCTTCACCACAACAGACCGGTACAGAGCCCACATTACTGCAGACGCTGCACCGATCCATCTATCAATCTCTCATTCCATTCTTCAATCTCTTGTTAACAATTCCCTAAGACACTTCAACGCCTCCACTTGCAGCAGAACCTCACACTCCCAACCCAGAGAGGGATTATTACCCTTTACCAACATTGGACCATGGTCTCAAATTTGGAGGTGTTGATTCTTATCCCCTCAGTTTCACACTCAGCTGTGAAAAGAAGGTGAACTGAAGATCCCCGCTCGATGAAGCCAGCAGGACCACACCATCTGCAAAGCAGAGAGGCAATCCTGAGGTCACTAAACCAGAAACCCTCCACCTGTAATTGGAACACACCCTTTGGTTCCCCTTTTTAAGAAGGGGAACCGAACCCACCCCAGTCACCCCAATCCAAAATACTGTCCCCGATGTCAGCCAGGACAATCACCAAAGCCTTAAGGAACTCATGGCAGACTTCAGCCCTTTAGGACTCCCTCAGCCTGACGGTCTCTTTCACTGGTGATGTCCCCCAACAGAACAACGGAATACCATTTAGGGGCACATTCCACCACACCTGCCAGGGACTCCAAGAACTCCAGAGTGGAACTCCAGAGTGGGACAAGGTCCAACTCCTCTCAAGGAGATTGGTTGTAGAACCTAATTTGTGCGCTGTGGTGGCCCCGACGATATCTAGCCAGTACCTCTCAACCTCATGCTCAAGCTCAGGCTCCTTCCCCACCAGAGAGGTGACATTCCATGTCCCAACACCCAGAAACAACACCCAGAAAGGCTCCTACCTTCACCCATAGCCCGGTCCACATTGACCTAGACTCTTATAGCTCCTCCCACCAGTGGTGGGCGGACCCATGTAACTCGTTAGTGTTTTACTTGACTGGGATCCATGGTTAAAGGCCCAGAAACCAGGCACTCTAGAACGAGGTCCAGGGTGGGACCCCAGTAAGCCTGACCCAGGCAGGGGACACCTTGCTCCTTGAATTTCTTTTCTCATAGGATTCCATTTAAATCACTCTTAGTAGGCCGCAAGGTGAGTCCCGTTATCGTGTCATCTTGCTCTGACGTCTCGGAACTACACAATCTTTATTTCATAAAAAAGAACAAGTTATGTTAAGCTCACAAAAAAAAGTTTGTCTCAAAAAGTACTGCCGATTATTTATGCCGAGACTTTTTATACATAACTAGCTCCTTCAGGGCGTAATAAGAATCTGGTCCGCGAGAGGTGCCACAGTCGACACATGATTTGACTACACCAATGAGAGCGCCGCATTTGCCTTGGGAGACCTGGCCAGTTGCATTTTGCTCGTATGTGTTCTGGCTCACAACTTTTGCTCTAAATGCAATTAAACTTTTCATTTCTTTACAGAAATCTTTCCTGACACACGCCATCACCTTGTACAATAACTCAAAAAAAGTATTATTGATCACAAGCACATAACTGACTTTTCACTTGCACATGGTAACATTTGCACATTACTTATAATTTATAAATTCTGCAGCACACTTACCATGTTACATAATGTATGTATAGAATGTAAATGTCTATAGACATTAAGATATTACTTTTTCTACTTTATATTTTTAGGTTTTATGTTAAGCTGTTGCTTTCTGTATATCATGCTGCTGCTGCTCAATAATTTCCCAGTCCTGGGATCAATAAAGTACATCTTATCGTAACAAGTTCTTAAAATATAAAGAAACACTGTTTATGTCTGTTTTTAACTTCCTCAAGCACATAAAAATTTTTTTTTTAAAAATAAATAAATAAATAAATCATACTTTTTGCACTGGATCAAATGGTTGTCAGGTTTTTCCGGTCAAATGAATCAAGGTCTGCACAAGTCAATTAACGATCTATTCATTTGAATCAGTGTTGTGGCAGACATGTGCAAGACATGCAGGACAGGGGCCTTGAAGCCTGAAGTTTGACACACCTGCTATAGAGCACCATGGAGAAGTATGAGAGTGTGTTACTGATGGATGAGTATGGTTAGGAATTTATTATTATGATACTACTTGTTCATTTATCATTTCTAAAATTTGGAACAACAGCTAAAAGTAAGATGTTAAGAATGTTTTTACTAGAAAGAACAAATAAAAAGCAAATTATAGGGGAGGAAAACAAAAAAGCCACGTCCCTGGGTGGGCTCGAACCACCAACCTTTCGGTTAACAGCCGAACGCGCTAACCGATTGCGCCACAGAGACAGGGGACTGCCAGCTGGCTGTGTAAGAGTCATGTTTACACCCAGTGCTGCCGCACCCCCCCTCTTTCTCTCTCTCTCTCTCTCTAAGTTGTCTCTGTGGTGCAATCATTATCTTACAATCTGCTGTTCAGATTTGTGATTTTGTTTTTAAGTTATTTACAAATTTGTGTGCATTACAGTATAATTCATATTTTACAGGTTCTAAGAGGTTATCACTAACACAGTATGATTGTCCTTTTACTGAAATGTCACTTAACATCAATCTGTACAGACAGTTATGCAAAATCTCACTGCCTTTCTGAGTGGTTACTTGAGCTTTTCAAGGAAACAACTGAACACACTGTGCATGGGTTGGACTACAACATGCAAAAGGAGAGGTGGGGGTGGGGATAAGTTCAAAACCACACCCACCATAAGAAAAGGCAGGCCTTTGTCTCTGTGGCGCAATCGGTTAGCGCGTTCGGCTGTTAACCGAAAGGTTGGTGGTTCGAGCCCACCCAGGGACGAGCACTCCCTTTTCTCTGCCCATAATTCACTTGAGGATTGAAGTGACAATTCAACAACTCAATCAGCTGTTGTTGACACAACTCAGCATCCTACCCAGCTTTTGAGACCATGGTGGTGCTGCCACTGCACTGGCTTTCTGGTTGAGTCCGTCACTCACTCACTTCAGCTTAATCACCTGAGTCAGCAGTATTCTGCTCTCAATTTCAATAAGCTTCATTGGCATGACTGCAGATCAGCAATAACAAATTTACAAATCAGGCATAATAATAAACTAAGTCATAAAGGTATGGAAAAAAAACAAGAAATAAAACCAAAAAATATATACATATATTTATTCATTGGAGTAGGTAGTTCAGATAATATTGGATAAATTAATTGAAAATGGAACAACAACAAAAAAAAGGATAAAGAAAAGTGCAGATTGAAAGTTATTAGGACTGTAATATGGACAGGTGTGTTGTAATTCGTGTTTTATCCAGATTAACTGTCAGGGCACAGGTCTAACAGAAAGTTTGGAGATGATCCAGCTGCTGCTGTAGTGCTTCGTTTGATGGAGCCAGTACTATGAGATCATCTGGCATTTAATCTGTGTGTCAGCCAGAGTGAGACCAGGGACGTCAGATAGTTAGCTAGATAGATAGCCAATTCATCAATACAAATGTTGAAGAGGGTGGGACTGAGACTGCAGCCCTGTTTCACTATTCTAGACTGGAGGAGGAAATCTGTTTCCATGTTGTTGATTTTAATAGCACATTTCATGTGTGTACATAGTTTTAATGATGTAATAGACCTTCCCCCTATACCCTTCTCAATTAATTTTATGAACAGACCATCACGCCAAACTAAATCAAATGCTTCTCACTCACGCCGTTTGTACTATCAAGAATGAACTGGCTCTGCCCGCATGGTGCTTAAAATGGGTGAAAAAAAAAAATGAAATAAATGGTCTATCAATGTATGTCAGAGGAAACCCAGAAATCAATGGTGGTGCTAGACAAAATGACAGTAGTGCTGCGCCACCATCCTTATACAGTGGGGAGAACCCTGCAACTGCATAGGTTGATAAGTAAAATCTAATTCTGTCTCTGATCCAGGGTAGAGATCGACTGATTTATCGGTTGGCCGATATTTGCAATTTTTTAATTCATTGGCATCGGCCGATATCCTTGCTTGGTCCCGCACATTCCTAAATTGTTAATGTTCCTAAATTAAAAAAAAAAAAAAAAGGAAGGTAAATGCGGAGTGGCAGGTGCACACGGGCAGCAATACCGTGGTCTCAAAAGCTGTGATCAATGTATAAAGTCTATGTCTGCAAAAACTTGACGAATTACTGGGCTGTGTTACTTGATTTCCGAAATAATTTAAGTTGAAAACAAGAGTTCAGTAATTTAGGGTTACGCTTAGGGTTCCTTTGTACCCCAAGCCATTACACTATACCACTCTGCACTCAGAAGAAGGAGAAGCAGGAGGATGGGAGATAAAGCTGAGGACAGTGTGCAGGAGAACAAAGTACTAAGACTTGGCATCAATGTGCAATAACATTTCACCTGGAATGCAAGAGTCAAAAACTTAATGTATGTTTGTAAATTTAAATTTATTCTATGGCTGCTTTTTATTTATTTATTGTTTTTGTTTTAAGTTTATGTTTACACTCTACAGTATCTCCTGTTTGGTGCTGTAATGCTGGAACCCAAATTTCCCTGAGGGAACCTCCCCAAGGCATTAATGAAGTTATATCTAATCTATATAGTAGAAAAAGTAGCAAAACTTCAGGGAAAAAAAAAAATGCTCGTCCCTGGGTGGGCTCGAACCACCAACCTTTCGGTTAACAGCCGAACGCGCTAACCGATTGCGCCACAGAGACAGAGAACTGGCAGCGCTCTCTACGGAACTGGTTTTCCACTTAACACCATTCCCATGCGTTTCTCACTACTAGACAATTCGCCAGTCTGAAGCTTCAGGGTCCGTATCTGCAAAGTTTTTTGATAGTAGGCCATCCCAGTCAAAAAAAAAAATGGCAGCGCCCCTTTAAATGTACAGGAGTGAATGCCTGCAGCAGCAAAAGTGCTTAAGTAAAAGTGCTACGTTTCCAAGACCATTTGTAAATTCTGGGGGATTATAGATTTCAACATAATAAATCCCAGTTCCAAATACATGACGTCAAGATGGCACAATTAATGCGTGACCAATTAATAAATAGCTTTTTGCATGCTGGAAAGGAGTTTAGCCCTGAGGGGCCAACACTTCTGGTTCTCACAAAATTACTAAACTTAGGCTTAAACTTTAAGTAACGTCTCCCCCGCCCCCACACCAAAGAGAAGGAAGAGAATAAAAGCAATTGTGCATCGTAAATGGGGGGGGTAATAAAAGTACAGAAATATTCTACCGCCACACCATAAGGCAACTACACGTTTCATTTGCTGTTTCAGTTGGTGCCCAGTTGACAGTGCTTTCTCTCCGAGTCCATTTCGTTACAGCTTCATTTGGACGTTAATTTTGATTTTTTTTTCTTTTTTTTTGAAGGAGGAGGGGGGGGGGGGTCGCGCTGGGTGGAATGCCATGTGTCTATGAGATGTATGCTTTGCTACAACCCCACACGACTGCCCGGTTGTGAAAAAATATATTTTCTTTACAACCACATAACAATGTTGTTTTCTTAATAGTTAAGTAGGAAAAGCAAATGCAACTTACCTCGGCTGACAGAGAATAAACGGTGGCACAATCTTTAACAAGTTCGGAAAAGACTCCCCTCTTTTTATGTTCCCCTCGATAAAAACACAAAAAGAGAAGACGAAAATGAAATGTGTTCGGCAGACAGGTGTACAGTAAACCTCCTAGATTCGTCAACAGGAGTAGTTTGAAGTCGCTCCTCGTCCGTTGGTCCACTTGTCAAAACTGTTGCTGCATCGTGGATGCGCGCGCTACAATACAGCCGCGGGTGAAAGTATTGTTGCGCCGCATTATTAATGAAAAAGGCAACAGTTCAGCTGGTAATTGCAGTTTAACTGTACACTTCTTTGTGTGGCAATTTCATCTGAAGCCTCACTGACAAATATTCTTTCATTATAACCGTAAACGTCAGGAGGAAGTACCTTAATTATGGGACTATGTTGTTAATTGGCTGGCGTGAGTGCTTTGTGATTCTCAAACGTAGTTCCGGCAACATTTAAGCTTAAGGACCATTTTTTCTTAATTCAGGGCCATGATGATATAAAATCACGAGTTCAAGACGGTAAAACAAACTTCAAACGTTAATAAATACATCAATTTAATTTTTTTTTTTGACTGTCCTGAATGAATTCGAGGGATAAAACTTATTTTTTTCCAGGTCTATTTATGGCATAGTTTGATTTTATTGCAGAAATCACAAACATTTAAAAGATAAATATTTTCAGCCTTTAAAGTGAGAATACAGGATTTAGTATATACTCATAATATTCTGTCCTTTGTAGATTCAGTTTAATTGAATTCAATTCAAATATACTTTCATTATCCCTGAAGGGAAATTCAATATGTGATGGAAACACATACCAGTCTTTAATTCAGGACAGGAGTTTTTGGGTAAAACAAACTTTAAATGGTAATCAAGAAACTTGGTTTAGGGACTCTTCATTTTGAACCAAGTTTATCCTGGTTTCATTTGTTCAGAGAACCTCATAACAAAAGATTGATTTTTTTTTTTTTTTTTTTGTGATGATCATTGACGCTGATTTGTTAAACTATTTTCTGTATGTCAATATTTTCTGATAATGCAATATGAATGCGAGTGCTTACTCCTACTGCTAACATTTGTACAATTTGTAGTGCACTGTAGTTATTGGTAATTTAACAGAAAATTCAAAGACGAAAAGACAAAAAATATACACTCAGTGAAATTACAATGATACAATATTTGGTCTCTTCTGTCATGTTACCCCAAATTTTTAAAGATCAAAGATTGTGAGTGTCAAGGGAAGCAAGAGAGACAGTATTGGTTGTGCTGCAGCGTCTCCCTTTGTTGTAATTTTATGACACTTTTATTGGACTCCTTTGAGGGCAGTTTATTATGTTCATTCCTGTTCAGTATCCGCCTTTTCTTCTGAACACAGTTTGCAAGAGGACAGCTGCTGCTGAGTTTGCCTTATTTGAGATACTTATTGCAGAAATGTAGTGTTGAACAAGGTAACGTACTTTTCCTTTATTTCCCTCGTAATCTATTCTCAGTTTGTCTTGTGTCCCTCTGTTGATCTTAGAGTCAAATAATCTTTACCAGCACCTACAAAACTGCAAATGGCTCCTCATCTTTCAGCTCCAGATCCTGTAGATGAAGTATGGAAAATGTAATCACATTCCTGTTTTCAGCCAACATAACAGATGTTTTTTGGATGTGGTCTGGGAAATAAGAGTTAAAAAGAAAACTCCCATTATTCCGGTGTTTGCAGTGTCAAAGGGGGCTCCACCATGACTCAAAATACAACCCCAATTCCAATGAAGTTGGGATTGTGTGTAAAACGTAAATAAAAACAGAAAACAATGATTTGCAAATCATTTTCAACCTATATTCAATTGAATACACTTCAAGACAAAATATTTAATGTCCCAACTCATAAACTTTGTTTTCTTGCAAATGTTCACTCATTCTTGCTTGATGTACAACTTCAGTTGCTCAACAGTTCGGGGTCTCTGTCATTGTATTTTGCACTTCATAATGGGCCACACATTTTCAATGGGAGACTGGTCTGGACTGCAGGCAGGCCAGTCTAGTACCTGCACTCTTTTACTATTAAGTCTTGCTGTTGTAACACATGCAAAATGTATCTTTGCATTG
>JBAMYA010047570.1:0-10335 GCA_037176975.1 Arrhamphus sclerolepis
GTTCCTAATGCTCCAGCTTTTTGTCTTCCAGTGATCCTTGACCCCCGTCTTGTGTTTTTGGACCTGCCTCTGTTTTGATTGCAGCAGTTCGGACATTTGCTTTGTTTTGATTTCATTAAAAAAGAAAGGATTGAGTTTGTCACCATTAAGCCCTGCATTTGAGTCCTCTTCCTTCTGCCGCATGACACAACCAGGAGAATCCTGGAAATCAAACATCCCAAGCTGGCTGGGAACGCCTCGGTGTCCTCCTGGATGAGGTGGAGGAGGTGACCGGACCTGGGGTTCGGGGGTGTCTGGGCCTCTACTTTAGACCTGATCTCAGATAAGAGGATGATGAAGGATGGGCAGATGGTTCCAGCTTCTTGATGTCTTCTTGGTGGAGTCTTCTTCATCAAGCAGAGTCGTTCCTGGTGCTCCACAGGACTCTGTGCAGGAGACCTTCAGTTCTACACTGCTAACACTCAGATGTACGTTTCCATGAAGCCCAACCAGACCAGTAAGAGAGCTGGACCATAAACTGGAAGGTTGTTGTCTTTGTTACGACCGTCAAACTAGAAAATGGAAGCTGATTGTGTGTTTTCTGTTTTCTTCTAGCTCTGGTAACTTATATTTGAAGGCTTTTAGAAGCTGAGCTGACTGGAAAGCAGCTCCTCCAACCGACCACGCCAGCACTTTAATCTGGTAAATAATTCAAGGTGAACGAATGAAACTCACCGTCCAGTGTCCTCCCAGCGAGTCCATGTCGCAGTAGACCTGAAGACAGAGACGCGTTTAGGTTCTCTGGTTCCTGAAACTGTTGCAGCTCTTTAAAAACTTTACGATGTTGCTGCTTTGAAATGTGTCGCTGGCAGTTAAAGCAGGTGATCATTCCACCCGCAAATAAACTTTATGTTGTAAACTTGTGAATTTATGCTTAAGAAAGACATTAAATAATGACTTTGTGCCGCAGCTAAATGTCCTATAATAGACACATTTGGCAATAAAATTACAAATTTAATTAGAACTTTGACATTTGACATAAAGTTGTTACATTATATGTAATTACATAACTATGATTTTCTGCTGTAAAATCATGAGTTCCTCATCGTAGGAAAGAAAAGAAAAGTTTGATGTGAAACTTTATGACCTATAAGATGATATTTCATTCTGTCTATAAAATCATGACGTTTTAACTTCATGCTGCAAATGTTTATTGTAAAATGTGCAAAACCACAAGTTTGTGATGAACTTGTTTTTTTTTTGTTTAAAGCTCATGAATGTTGCGTCTTGGTAGTCGTGGTGTGAGCGCCACCTGCGGGCTACCTGTGCAGGTGTTTGGATTCTCCGTCTGAACGTTAGAGGAAACCTCACTGGTGCTGATCTCCTCAGTTCTGTCAGAACCACAAATCCAGACCCACCTGGACAGCAGACGTGGCTCCGATGGGGTAGATGGTGTACACGCCACTGGGCCGAGTGGAATCGCTGTCGTAGACGTCCTTGCAGTCCAGCGGGAGGACGAGGTCCGAGCAGCTGGTCGCCATAGCGACCAAGAGGAGGAGGAGGATCATTGGCAGCAGCTGCAGAAAAGGAGGACAACAGACCAGAATGTGTGCGTATGTTCAGCACCTTCGTCTCTGTTCGTAACAGGCTTTATAAATAAAGTTGGCTTGGCTGACACCTGCTGGAACTCACCTTCATGGTCAGAGCTTGAAGAGATAAAGTCCTGCTTCTGGTCTGGATTTATAAACCAGCTGTTCTTGAAGACTGATGTCACAGCTGACCAAGTCCAGATGTTCTAACCCAAAACAAACGGATCAAAGTTCATCAGCGTAAGAGTGTAAAAGCCCAGACTGAGCAATCACGTGCTGATGGGGGAGGGGCGCCGCATGACATCAGAGCTGACCTAAACACACGTCTGTTGCGTTTATTTAAAACTTTAAGAGGAAAATAGAAGCAGAAATTCTGGACTTTCACGATGTTATGTTTGGAATTTTTGTAAAAAAAAAGTTTGTCAAACCTCATGATTTCCAACAAAAAGTTGTGATTTAATGTCAGAACGCTGTCATTTCTGTTAAATTTCAGATTTCATGACAAAAAATGTTTTTCTTAATTTGAGGATTTAACTTTACAGGAAAAAGTCGTAAAATCAGGTTTAAACTTCAACTGTGATTTTACAAAATGTGATTTGGACAGAAAGTCACAGTTACACAAAATTTATCGTTGAAAAGTTGGAATTTTACTAAATTTGCAAATTTACATCAAAACTTCTTGAGTTTTGGACAGAAATGTTGCCAGTATGACTTGTTGGTGTAGATCTCAGTCATCCAGGTCACAGTGGTCCTGGAGCAAAGGCAGCTGGACCTCTTGGACCTTGAGGACGGAGGACTGAGTTGAGTTTTGGTCTCTGGTTCCAAGGTGTGAAGGCTTCTGAAACTGCCTGAGACCAGAACGGAGGAGAGGGTCTCCTCAGACTCCTGGGACCCCGATACTCTCCACCATGTGGTGTAGAACTGAAGAAGCCCTTTAGATGAGACGGGAAGCATCTTCAAGATCCTGGAAGAGGTCCAAGCCCTCAGGACAGTACGACTTCTGACTTATCTACGACCACAAAATTATGAATTTCAACAATCTGCATCTTTAAGTGTCATAACGGCCACATTTCACCACAAAATCAACGTTTTGTAATTACTTTCACAAAGTTTTACCTATGATGATGTCATCACTGATTTGAACTGGATTTAGTACCACGAGCGATGTCATCTGTACCTGTTTATTTCTCTTCGGGGTCTCAGGGGTCTGCTGGAGCTGATCTGACAGGCAGGAGGTCACAACTGACTCATTTATTTTATTTTATTTTATTTTATTTTATTTTATTTTATTTTATTTTGTTTCACACGTTCTTCTTCATCTGTGGTAAAAACCTCTAACCTGATCCAGAGCCTGGACTCATCTTTATCAAGATTTTGTTCTGGTAACATCAGGCAGAAACACCCCTGACATTCTCTCCTGAAACAACCTTCACATGACTCATAATTCCCAGTTTCACCAGTTAGTTCCAGTTACTTCTGTGCCTCAGTCTTCATTTCTTTTATTATGACCTGGCTAAAGACAGAAAACAAGGGCACCAGATCTGGTTTCTTCTTATTTATTCTCTTCTTTATTTATTTATTCCTGGTCCTCGAGGTTCTACTGGACGGGTCGGATCTTCATGCTGATGGACTTCAGGGAGTAGTGGTTGTGTTTCCAGTTGTACCACGTCACTCCAAAGTCCTGCTGGGGTCCGTCGGTGGGCCACAGGTAGATCCCATTAGGGTTGGGGTAGTAGCACCTCCAGTACCAGAACGCTCCCAGGAAGGACCTGGCACAGTTTTCCTGCGAGGAATGCTGGTACCTGTCGAAGGTGATGAAGCCCTGACCATCATGGCGGGTCAGAGTGTCTCCTGGAGGGACGGGCACAGATGGTGAATAACAAATAATGAAATGAAATGAAATAAAATAAAATGCAGAGTCAGGGTGTCTGCTGAAAGGACAGGCACAGATGAATAAAATAAAAATAAAATAGAATAAAACAAAATAAAGTAAAGTAAAATACAGAGTTGGGACAGGCACAGATGGTGAATGAAATAAGAATTTATAAAAACTGCTAAAAATTTACATTCTGTTGCAGTTTTGCAGAAGTCATTTGATTATAAAACAATATTATATTAAATGTGATTAGCTAAACTGAATTTTTACCACCAACTGTTGGTTGATGATACAAATAAATAAGACGTACCCAGAGTGTCCAGGTACGTTCCCAGCACCCACCTGCACCTCCATCGGAGAATCCAGACACGTGCAGTCTGTATCCGTCAGATTCTGGGCTGATGGCGAAGGAGGAGTAGCGAGCATACGCCTGGTTTCCTTCAAAGTCCTCCATCTCCACCAGCAGCTCCTGCTTCTTGCTCTGAGTCAGCATGTAGAGACTCTCCAGACCTGAAACACAGAAACGTGGAGGACTTCATCACCCAGAGTTCAGTGCCGCTTCACCTGTTGGTGTTTGCGTCTCACCGAGCCAGTACTCTCCAGTGGCGCTCCCAAAGCCCATCTTGTACTCCTCCCAGCGCCGGTGGAAGTTGACGGAGCCATCCATCCTCCTCTGGAACACCTGGAAACGTGGAGGTGGTGGTTACTGTACACAAGCTACTGACATGAAGAGAGCACAAGGAATTCTGGGTACCAGGAGACAGCATCCTGGTTTTAGATCACAGGTGTCAAACTAGTGGCCCGTGGACCAAATCTGGCCAGGCACTTCATCTACTCTGGACCAGGGCCGGAAGTTTACCAGAAAAAAGGGGATTTTCAGTAGAAAATCCTCAATTCATGATGAAATTAGAGATTTTAATCACAACAATTCACGTTGAAAAAAGATCAAATAAGAATTTTGTGACATTTATGATCGGTGCCGGACTGGGCAGTCTGGCATTTTGGCAGATGCCAGAGGTGCCGCCGTTTGGGCCGCCAGCCGTACAGTGCAGCATGACCATGCGGTCCCATCATATGACATGGCAGCACCATCATGGCCCACTATCAAGGGCCCATAACTACGCAGAAAACCATCAGCCTAAATATTCTAAATCACATTACTTTCATTTGAAGCTGATTAGTATTTATACCCGAGGTGAAAGTAAACCGGTCCGGTACTGAGTACCACTAAAAAATCTGGTTACGGAATGCAGTACCAGGAAGATGGGAGAGCAGCTAAATGCTATAAAACCCTCATTCAGAACCCGTCAGGGCCACAGTCTGGGTCAGACCGTAGACCCGTTCAAAGATTCCCTTCAACTCTTTCTGGAATGTTTCTGAACGGTCTGTGCTGTTTTATTTCATGTTGGACGGAGCATGGAACCATTTAATGTCGATATTAAACAGTGTACCAAACGTTTTATGTCTTTACGTTTGTTACAAAAGTCCCATTTAAACCATTAAGAGAGTAACCAGTTGTGTTTCATGTTATTTACGATACAGAACAGCTCGGAAAAGAAACTGCTTCTGAGCTACCAACGGAGATTTGGCTCAGCAGGACGTGAGCGTGCATGCGCGTCTGAGTCTGAAACGCAGCGTTGCTATGGAGATCGGTGCGTTTGATTTAATGCACTTGGATTTTTTCACACTTTGAGTTTTTGCTCGTGATCTCATGATCTGTTCTGAGAAACTGGGATTCTGGACACCAGCTCCTTCATACTTTAAGTGCATGATGGAAAGACACATGTTTGTTTTTTCTATTCTGGAGCGGCTGGTTCTAATGATATGTTTATATTTTGTTGCAGTTGTTTCAAGTGTGGGAATTGAAATTCACTAGAAGCGGAGAATGTTGAACGATCCAAAACTCACCGTCCACCGACCTCCGTGGGAGTCCATGTCACAGTAGACCTGCACAGAAAACACAGCTTGTTTGAAGTGGAGCCTGACCTGATCTCCAGCTGGTCCCGGGGGGCCAGCTGACTTAAAACATTACTTCCAATTTTACAACAAAATTAGCTGTTATACAAAATAAAATCCTCAATTTGTGATTTTATAAGAAAAATAAATTGTGATTTCAGTACAAAAGTCTCAAATTCACAATATAATGTTTGTGGAATTTGAGATTTTGAGAAAATTTGCTCTTTTTTGATTTTAAACAAAAGCCTCAGTTATGTGATTTTTTTTAATTGAGATTTTAGGGCAAAAAATTATGTTTTTGTTTGTTTGTTTGTTTGTTTTAAAATAAACAATATTGCAAAATAGGCCATTTTACAACAAAAAATCTGCTCCTTATAAAGAAAAAAACGGTCATTTTTCAAATTTTCAATTAGACAAGGAAAAAAAAGTGATCTGAGGACAAGAGCCTGAATTTTATGACTAAAATTATCAAAATTTGTGAAATATGAGGTTTTATTACAAAAAAAAAAATCACTGATGATATGAAAGAAAGGAAAATGTGATGAAGCTGACCAATCAGATGCCAGGACTGACATGATTGACCGACAACTTAGCTTTGACAGCTTTGTCCCGCGTCTTCGCTACATGGTGCCGTGCAGTTCAAAGGCTCTCAGCACAAATGTACAGGTCACGTGACCTGATGGTTGTTCCATAACAGTAACCATAGCAACCTTATACAGCTGTCCAGACGGACGGCCCACTGGCGTACTGTACCTGGACGGCGGACGTGCTGCCGATGGTGTAGATGGTGTAGACGCCGCTGGGAAGGTTGTTGTCATAGGTGTGGATGACGCTGCAGTCCAGCGGGTGGAAGAGAGGGACGCTGCTGGTTACCATGGGAACCAGGAGGAGGATGATTGACAGTTGCTGCAACAGAAGAGTCAGCAACCTCTGAGTGTCTGATGGTGGTTAAACCTTCTCTCTATCTGTCTATCTACCTATCTATCTATCTATCTAGCTAGCTAGCTAGCTAGCTATCATTGTGATTTTAAAATAAAAGATAAAAATAAAAAAATTTCTGATTTTTGTATGAAAATTGTGATTTTGTTTTCCTTCTTTTTTTTTTTTTTTTTTTACAGTTTTTCTCCGTGGCTGTGCTGCATTTCTCAAAAGAATCATTCCAACCTTCCACCTATCTGATCACCTGCTAAAGTGTGTCACCTGCTCAGGATGGACATGATTCCTCAGAAGCCAGTGTTCATGTCAAGTCCTGACACCATTGCTGATGAAGCAGACAATCAGATGGCTTTTTTGTGTTTTCACAATGTTTTCGCATGTTCAGATCTTGGTGATGCTACCTGAGAAAGCTCCAGACAGCACTAGACACTCATAGCAACCATGTGAAATCTCCACTTCAGTTCCACATGGCTGTATTTAGTGAGGTCGATGACTACAAGGCACTGAACACATACGCGTCACATTTCTACTGCATAAGCTCTTTGCAGTTCTGGATTCACAGAATTGTACAAAAGCAAAATACAAATTTATTTACAACAAAAAGCCTTTGGGTACAGCTCTGCACAGCTGTAAACCATACAACATTCTGTACTGTCAATCATTCTGGCATATCCAGATGTTCCTGTCGTTCTGGCCACTTATTTTCATCCTCGCATTTCATTTCATTTCCCTGAGCATGCGACTAAAACAGATTCAGCATTCCCAAAGATATTGTCATCCTCTGTAACAGCGCTTTCTGTCAGCATGAAGTGGAGGGGTCCTCTTACACCTCTGCCAGTTTGTCTGACAATTAGTTCAACATTTTTGCATGTATTGACTCAAGAAATGAACTGAGAACGATTAGTTTAACAGGGAGAGACCATTCAGCATTCATGAGTATAGTTCATTTCAACTGTCAGTGTTATGAAACAGCAGAGAACTGCATGGAAGCATGCTTGATGCATGTCCAAAAGCGTTAAAGAATGAGAAACTGCTACTATGATGTAGACCAGGGGTGGCCAACTCCAGGCCTGGAGAGCCACAGTCCTGCATGTCTTACATGTTTCCTGCTACAACACACCTGATACAATGAATGGTTCACTATCAACTTGTCATCCAGGTCTGCACAAGTCTGTTAATGACACATTCATTTGTATCAGGTGTGTTGTAAGACATGCAGGGCTGTGGCTCTCCAGGCCTGGAGTTGGCCACCCCTGATGTAGACTAATGACTAAATGTTGTGGAGGGTGAACTAAAAGTTATGAGAATTTTCATTCTGATCAGAGAAATGCACCAAAGAAAAACTGTCATTTTATGACTGAATCCAGGAGCAGAAATCTGACAACAGAGCTGCTTTAGAAAATAAAGGATAACTGTCCCTTTAATGGTAACCATGGTGATGCTGTGGCTCTTTAACAGTAACCCCGATGAAGCAGAGTTTGGCGTTCCTCTTCACTAAGCTCTGGTCTGGTCCAGTAAAGGCTCAGATGTTTTAGAAGGTTCCAGACAGTTCAGGTTCACCTAAACGTGGAGCATCTGCTCACTTTTCGTCTTTTACTCTGGTCTGCTGCTACGAGCTGATCTCATCAGGAAGGATTTAAGAAGCTCTAAGGACATAAAGCACTGACGAATATTTGGGTAAACTCACCTCCATTGTCAGAGTCATGCTGATCTGGTGAAAAGCTGCTGCTGTTGGACGTGAATTTATATCCCAAAGGTCAATAAATGACGGCGCAGGTGCTGTGTTCACACTGATAAAAGCTTTTGTCCTTGGATGCTCCCTCGTTGCTTGATCTGGGTCTCTACCTGTTCATGTGGAGGCAGAGTTCCCATAAAACATCTGATCCATGTCATCAAAAACCTGCAACAGCTGACAGAAGACTCCAGACCTGAACTGAAGAAGCTTCCGAAGAGTTGTACAGGTTATTACAGGTTACTAAGGTTACTACAGGTTACTACAGGTTACTACAGGTTACTACAGTTTACTAAGGTTACTACAGGTTACTACAGGTTACTACAGGTTACCTGTAGGTAACTACAGGTTACTAAGGTTACTACAGGTTACTACAGGTTACTAAGGTTACTACAGGTTACTACATGTTACTGCAGGGTACTAAGGTTACTACAGGTTACTACAGGTTACTACAGGTTACTAAGGTTACTACAGGTTACTAAGGTTAATGCAGGTTACCTGTAGGTAACTACAGATTACTAAGGTTACTACAGGTTACCTGTAGGTAACTACAGGTTACTACAGGTTACCTGTAGGTAACTACAGGTTACTACAGGTTACTACAGGTTACCTGTAGGTAACTACAGGTTACTACAGGTGCTCTTCAGGACTCTAACAGCGCTCATCAATATTCCTTGTGCGGCCTTGTTGTATCTCATTTCTCCAGTGTATGTGGTTCACATGTTTTTTATTTTTCTCAAAAAACATGAATGAATATGACTCATGCTCCTGTTTCTAATGTAATGGATTATTTCACAAAGGATTTCACATTAACCCACCGATAAGCTAGCCACCTCCATATGTTTTTCAGAATAAAAGAATCATGCACTGACCCGTGATGTTTTCCCACAAAGTTGGTAATGATGCCTTTGGCATCACAAACTGCACATTCAAGCTCTTATCACTCTGAGAAATGCAGCAACTGCAAAACAAAAAAGGGAAAAAAGAAAAGCCTTGTTTGGTGTCATTCAACGACTGCCAAGTGCGTGGAAACCTAATCACCCTGGACATCTGATGCCACATGATGTTAGGCACATCTGACAAACGGGATTGGGAGCTCCCATGTGTAACAGCTACCGTACGTTGGACGCAGATGTAAAAAAAACGTGTAAACTAGAGAGGAGTTTGGTCATTGCAGGTATTGCGTGACTCCTTTTCATGGTGGCTTCAAATCCATTCTGAGGTCCTCCAGCAGCTCCAAGAGATGGCAATGCTGGATCAGCGATATGTTTTAATGATTGTTTCCTCGTTCATCTCAAAAATGTTCACACCAGGGTGAATAATGGTTCTCTGCATCTCCTTGCTTCGTTTAATGTCTCCTTCTTGTGTCAAGAACCTTAACCATGCGTGCGCAATCACAGACTGTTTGAACGTCATTTTGAAACGTGTTCATTTTCACCACGCAGTTTCTATGTGCAAAATTGCATTCAGGTTTGATAAATCCCTTTGCAGGTGCGAAATCAATATATTTACATGTTCTCCTTCCAACACACATACAATTGCGTGTGAACGCCGCAAAGTGCATATCCATTACGGTGGACATACTAACTGGATTAGACGCGCTATTTTGCACGTAAACCATTGCACGACTGTTCGTAAATCAGTTTGAATGTTTGTTTTTTTTGCGTGTGCAGTGAGTTTGCACTCGTTTTAATACACGCAAACCTTGAGTAAATCTGGCCCATAATTTGTATAAACCAGGAGATTAGGTAACAATATTTACAACAATGGTAAAAGACAATTTAATCAGAGAAGGAGCCCAGTCCTACTTGGGGTTTCTTTAAGTCAATGTTTGCATCACTGATGGTTGTAGAATGAGAGTAACCTTTTTGATAACGACCACTTAAAACGCCTGAATTCTCAGCGTTAAGTTGTTTGGACTGAACAGCTATTGTTCATAGTGGGCTGGGATTAGAACAAGACGGGCTTTGGGAATGCTTTTGGAGAGCACTGGCTCAGTGAGAAACCGATACCAACCAGTCCAAAAATTCAGAGTTTATTATTCAGGTCACTGCACCGGAGGTGTCATGGGGGGTAACTGTTGTCACCATGGTTACCGTTAAAGGATCACATCATCACCATGGTTACTGTTAAAGGGCCACATCATCGCCGTGGTTACCGTTAAAGGGCCACATCATCACCATGGTTACCGTTAAAGGGCCACATCATCGCCGTGGTTACCGTTAAAGGGCCACATCATCACCATGGTTACCGTTAAAGGGCCACAT
>JBAMYA010047571.1:0-10335 GCA_037176975.1 Arrhamphus sclerolepis
CACACATCCTAAAAATAGATAAAAAGAACCCAATTAAACATCCATTCATTTTCTTTACCCACTTCATCATGTTCAGGAATCTATACAATTGTTTTCAGTCACACGATTTAAGGTTTCATGTTAAAACTAAATCCATATATATATATGTATAAAAGCAACAACACATGAACTCCAACCTGCACATTTCTTCATGATGGTCTTCAGTGGTCCAGCGCTGTAAAGCAGACCCACCAGGATTCCTGCCAGGTGACCAACGAAGGAGGTTCTGGAGAAGCAGAACACAAATGAACCCAATCAAAGGAAACACTCCCATCTGGTGGCTTCAAGGAGATCCATCACCTCCCAACGTGCAACAATGATGAGCTCAACATCTTTACCAACTATGGGCTCCTGCCTGGACCTTCTCTTATCTGGATTGTTTTGTTTTGTTTTGTTTTTAAAAGAAAATCTGATTTAGTGAGTGTACTTGAAAACGTGTACATGCTGCATAAATGACTTTATCGCCCATCAAGAGCCTGTTTTAAAGAAAGTGAAAAGGCAGAAACCAGACAACATCACAGGTCTCACCACCATCCTCCACCTTTCCCTCCATTCCTGCTGATCCTCCTTTATTGCACTTTTCTCCACCTCTTTTCACTCTCTCTGTTGCTGTGGACTGTCTAACCTCATCTGTCAGCCTGTCCATCACCATAGCAACAAGAAGGGGCTCAGAGCTGATCCTTGCTGCAGTCTCACCTCCACCTGGAAGGGCTCAGTCACACCTACTTCACCTCACCACTGTCGTCCTGCTCTCATATTAGATCACTCCATCATATAATCTCTCCACAATCACTATGTGCAATATTTAACATTCATCTGTGCAAGAATTGTGCTATGTCCATTTGCACTAAGGTATATGCTAGCATAGCTTTGTGCATCTGTATATGTTGTGTTCTCATTTTCTTTTTAAATATATTCCAATATGCTCGTACATGTATAAATGACATGTCGTGCATCACTCTAAAATACTGATCTGCTACGATCTAAATCCAGCTGGTTATTGGTTAATCCTCTAGGATCACACAAATTGTGTTTGTATGTCCAAATATACAATCTAAAAGTGAAAAATGGATGTTACAAGCTGGTTGTGGTGTTCCACAGGGTTCTCGTATCACTTCACTTGAAGACCCAACCTGCCTCTCTGGTGTTTAAAATACATCATAGCTGCAAGAACTTCACAGTTCAAGGAAGAATTACAAACACAGTGGTGAACTTTATGCTATTCTTAATGCTGAAATTAGCTGCTATATCGCATCCCAGTGTTCAGAGAGAGATGAGGCTATGAGGGATGAAGAAAAAGATGCCACCATCATGAACAACTCTGGACATCCTCTTCACAACGTAATAGTTCAGGAACAGAGTCTTCTTCAGATCTGCTGCAACACAGACCAGACCGCCTGAACACAGCTAGAACCTTCTGCACTGACCCTGAAGAAACGAGATCTTTTCCAGGGTGTGCACGATACTTGCTATATCAAAAAAGGTGCATCTGAGAACCAAATTATAAATGAAAGGCATTTTTGTTAACTTACCCAGGTGCTGTTATGTGAATCATTACGAGTTCCGCCCAGCTAGCATAGCGGTTAGACACAGGGAGACCCATCACAAAAGTGGTACCTCCAGGGTGGTAATGGTTATTAATGACCTTCAGAGCAAACAGGACACCTAGAAACACAATACAGCAAATATGAACGAATGACGAACATACACAGATTAAGAAAAGCCGTCATTATTTGTGGAAAAGTTTGGAAGTCCATATTTTTACCTGAGAAGCCAACTGCACAGGTCATGCTGTGAGACTGGTCCTGGGTGAGCTCTGTTAACAGCACCTCCAGCACCAGATAGACCACTCCGGTGAGCAGAGAGAAGACAGAGAGCAGGTACAGGAACCATGACCCTCCCAGCCGTCGCTCCAGCTTGATGCCTTTCCAGAGGAACGACACCATGTTGAAATACAGGTGCCAATCATCCGCGTGGTGAAAAGGGGATAGAAGAAGTCGACGCCAGTCTTCATACCAGTATGCATGCTGGACACTGATGCAGGCCTAGGGATTAGAACCATAGCACCATCTGTTGTTTATTACCCTTCATTATTTAAAAAAAAACATTTCTTTGACTGGTTACAATAAAATAAAATAAAAAAGAGTGTGGTGCTGCATCAGTGAGTTACCTTCAACAGGGGAGCAGCCGGAAACAGGTAAAGGTACACGTTGAGAGCCAGGACGCCCAGAGTGACAGGAGGGATGTTGCCCAGACCCACCTGAAACAGCTGGGAGGCCAGAAGCAGCAGCCCCAGCTGGGACCTCCTCTGTCTGTTGCGCATACTGAAAACAGTCTGGGGGGAGACTGCAACGATTATATTTCAGAGATTTACAGTTCACTATTCACAGCGGAACACACAAACAGGATTTATGACCGTAATCCTCTCGGATCACACGTATTGTGTTTGTATGTCCAAATATACATTTAAAAGTGAAAAACAGATGTTATGAGTTGGCCGTGGTGTTCCACAGGGTTCTGTACTTGTGCCACTACTTATCACTTTTCATACGATTCCATTAGATAAAATTTGGCATCATAGAATAAAGTTCTGCTGCCAACACTCTGTTATATCCATGAAGTCACCTGCTCACCACCCTCAAGTATGACTTGAAGAAAAAATGAGGATGAACTTTAATTTTCTGCTGCTAAACTCAACAAAGACTGAGGGTTTTGTCTGGACCTGAAAGCAGCAGGAAAATACTGTCTAGTCTAGATCACTGCTGTCAAACTCAGGACCCGTAGACCCATTTTGATTTTACTAGATAAAATTTGTGATTTTAGTACAAAAGTTTTCATTTTTTAATAAAGATTGCAACTTTTTGAAAATCTGCCATTTTACAAAAACAAAAAAACCCATAAAAGTATGTTTTTTCTAATTTGCTATAAAAAATTAATCAATTTTATGATAAAAGTCAAAAAATAACCGGCCCTTTAAAGGTAACCATGGTGATGATATGGCCCAGGATGAAATCAGCATTAATCTAGACTATAGCAGTACTAATCTAGACTATAGCAGCATTAATCTAGACTATAGCAGTATTAATCTAGACTACAGCAGTATTAATCTAGACTATAGAAGCATTAATCTAGACTATAGCAGTATTAATCTAGACAACAGCAATATTGATCTAGACTACAGCAGTATTAGTCTAGTCTATAGCTACATTAATCTAGACAACAGTATTAATCTAGACTACAGCAGCATTAATCTAGACTATAGCTGTATTAATCTAGACTATAACAGTATTAATCTAGACTATAGCAGTATTAATCTAGACTATAGCAGTATTAATTGAGTCTATACCTGCATTAATCTAGACAACAGCAGCATTAATCTAGAATATAGCACCATTAATCTAGACAACAGCAGTATTGATCTAGACTATAGCAGCAATAATCTAGACCAGTGTTTTTCAACCCTGGTCCCCAAGGCACACCGTCCTGCATGTTTTTGATGTTTCCCTGCTCAAACACACCTGGTTCTAATTAGTGGCTCATTGACAGATTTGCGTAAACCTTAAAGACAAGCTGATGACCATCCAATCAAATGTGACTGAGCAGGGAAACATCTAAAACATGCAGGACAGCGTGCCTTGAGGACCAGGGTTGAAAAACACTGGTCTAAGGCAGCCCTGAACACATCCCACTCTGTGGAATCCAAACACGTGCTTAGCTCCTCTTCAGCCTCACTGGTCCACTTCTTTGAAGTCATCACTACAGGTTTGGTGAGGTTTGAGAGTCTGAGAGCTGTGCAGGGCATTGCACAATAGGCTGCACTCACTCTCTTGTAACAGTGATCCAAACTGTTCTCTGCTCTGGTTGAATATTTAATAAACTGTCTTTATTTGGGTAGTTCCTGGCTCAGATTGTCCTTGTTAAAGGTACCGAGAACCGTAACTAAGGAATCCGGAAAAGTCATGCAGAATCACGGAGCCTCAAGGCCTCTGTGTCCTGTGGAATGTAAACACTGGCCAGAATGAATGAAGCAAACTGTTCCTTCTCACCAGCAGTGCCAGCTCGTCCATTTTATTTTTGAATGTGCAAACATTAGGAAAATCCCAGGTAATGGTGTATGTAGTCCACGTCTGCAGAGATGTAAAAGGGCCCCTGCTCGCTTTCCTCTTCTGTGCCTTCTCACTCTTTTAGCTAAAAAATGGACCAAGTCTGCAGCACACTCTTAAAAAAAAGTTGCAGGAGTAGTCGTTTTAATGTCCAGGAGCTGTTCATGAGTGTAAGAGCAAGTCGAAACATGATTTATGCACAGAAGCAAACAAATCAGAGCGCACCAAAACAAGGCGTCCATCTGCAGCACGATCTTGGATGAGAAAAGAAGAGAGAAAAAAGAGAAAAGAAACTTAACGCTCGCACTGTCAGACAGAGTCAGGTAGTCGTTACTGAACTACAGGTGGGTGTTGGAGATCACAGCGTGAGGTAATGAAAATAATCAATTACAACTGAAGTAAACAGGAAGTTTTCTCTTTCAACAAACACTTGTGTTCTCATCTTTGAAAATCTATGAAGATAAAACCATTTGATATGTTTGAGTCAATAGCTTCAAAGAGAAAACGATGAAAAGAAAGGTCAACCACATTAGCATTAGCTAATTAGCTTATGCGAGCTCATCTCTTCAGAGACTCTAAATTGATTTAAAGAATATTCTAATATATAGTATAATTATTACTTGTTACTTCCCACTCCTTATTGATAGTCTGAGGCTGATTAAAGATGAGCAGCTAGAGCATGAGGCCAGGGAGGAGGCTAATTTAAAAGAACTCGCCTACCAGCAACCTGAAACCTTCAATGAATGACCTTAAAACTGTTAGTGATCACTAACCAGTGTCATCAACTAAGAATCATGGGTGGTTGTCTTGTCTCTTCTCTTTCCGCAGGTCGAGAGGCAGACTTCAAGGGTCTTCTCTACTCTATCTCCTTCACTTCTCTTAAACCGTTTTCCTACTTCTCTTTTCCTTTCTTTTTTATGTCTCTGTGTCCATTGCATTTATAATAAACCCACAGTAAATCAAAAAAAAAAGAAAAAAAGAAAGAAAATCACAGCTGAGTCTTACAACAATCGCCCACAAAGAGCTTGTCCAAAAAACAATGTTTGTTACGAACTCCTGGAGGGAAATCACCATGCATCATCTCTCCATCACTGCAGATCATCTGACAAAGTTGCTGTCTGACATGTCTTATGGATGGAGGCTTTCACCACAAACAGTGACCCCAAACTGTTGCTGGGTATTTCTTCAAATCAGTTTCTAACATAGCTGGATGCCCTCAGAGGATTCGAGCAGACGGGCACAGAAAATGTCTGTGTAAGAGACATGCAGATCTTCTTACGGAGGAACCACCAAGACAGCTGGAGAAGTTTCCTTTATGGAAGAAGCTCAGCCAACCCGCGTATTGAGGGGTGGTGGAGTACCCTTCCCAGAGTGTGCAGTTCTGGGTGAACATGTTCCAAACAGTCCAGGACGATGGACACTTTACAGGAGACGTTTGGACAAAAGTCTCATTCAGTTCTGTTTTCTAAATCTTGTTCAGGTAAAAGTCTTTCATATCACTCTGAAATGAGTCAGTCATAAATGTATTAAAGTACTGCTCGTCTGTTCTAAAATCTACAATTGACATTAGTAGAAGTTCAGTTTTGCATCATTTCAGGAGATTGTTTTTCTTTTTGAAAAATGTTTAAATTCTGTACATTCTTATAAATATACACAATTCTTTAAAATGACTTAATATGCAACATGCTCTTTGTGGAAGACCGTTGTGGTTTGGATTGTGGTTATCTAAACAATGTCCATGACCCAGACATTACTTTCAAGAACAGCATTGAACTCTGAACGGAAATCTGGGAAGTTTTCATAACTTTCAGCGATGTGCAGAAACATCCCACATGTGGCCTGACTTTAATCTCAGAATTCTATTTTTCTTTTCTTCAGTGGCCTTAATACTCTTCCGTAGAATTCCACATGAGACTGGGTTGGAAATAAATGCACCTGTAAGGAGTCACGTAAACGAGCTGAGGACACGCAGGAAGTGACGCTATTGAGGCTACAAAATAAAAGCTCTCAAAACCAGCTGAATGACAACGTTTTTAAACTTTTTTTTTAATTAAAAAAACATTTAAATCATCAATATTTAACAATTAAACTGTAAAAACATTCAGAGAAAATAATCCAGATCATTTGTTTGTCATAAAAATCATTACTTTAGTTGAATTGTGCACTTTGTTGGAAAAAGTGAGCTTTATTTTTTTGTGAAATTTTGATTTTTCCAGTACAGTTGGTCCTAAGGTTTCTGTCTTGAGTTACCAACATGAAATCAACGTAAATAAAATAATTAAAAAAAAGTGAGAAAAAAAGCTTTCAAATTGATTTTTTTTTTAATGCAGTCCCGGAAGTGACGTCCTTGGCGTATCATGGGCAGGTTTCGTGGTGTGTTCACAGGTGTGTTCACGCGGACATGGGGCTGGCTTACTCGGAGGTAAGAAACGGGAAAAAAAAAGAGTAACATTTTCTGTTTTCTGGCCTAGATAAAAATCCACTTCTGGACTGTAAAACTGAAGCCATTTCCAGTCCGCGCACGCTTGTGCACGCCAGACAAACAAAACAAGACCTAATGCTCACTTGTAGAGGTGCGAGGACATGTCACTTTTAACTTTTCTGTGAAATCGTCACGATAAAGTTTCAGTGGATGTTTTTCAGAATAAAAGCATAATTTCTGAAAAAACAAGATCTTTATTTTCTTAAGCTTCTGGATTAAAGATCTGTAGTTGCCTGAGCACCAGTTTACATGTGTACAGGTGTGTGTTTATCCGCTCTGAAACTGGTTCAACTGGTTTGTTTTGGATGCTTCTGTGGCTGATAAAGGAAAGCTGGACACGCTCCCCCGTGACGTCACGCGTCTTAAATCCATAACATGTATAAACGTAAAGATTACGACAAGATTTTGGGAATTTTTTGTGCAAAAGTAATAACTGTGTAAATACATTGATTGTACAACAATTTGAATCACAAAATAACCTATTTATTTATTTGCAAAAACAAAGGTTTCAATATTGTCAAATTAACAATTTTACCAGAAAATCTGTTTCATCAAGTCAGAACTTTAAATCAACTTATGAGAAAATTTTCAGATTTCAAATGTGCAATTTTGTGGCAATGTTGTAATTTATTGTTTATTTTTTCTTGTAAAATTGAAATGTTTAGGACAAAATGAGTTAACAGCAAAAAGTTATGCTATAAAATTTGAGCTTAGACAAGGAACGTGCAATTTTTAGGAAAAGGTTATAATTTCAAGACAAAGTTACAATTCCCATTAAACAGTCGTTGCTTTTGTAGAGTTTGTGTGATTTTACAACAAAATAAAAATGGGAGTAAAATGAAAATGTATTTTTCTTTCAGTTTTTTCTCAGTTAAACCACCTTAAATAGGTTTAGATGGAAAACCAGAATCATTTATTTATTGCCCTTTATTTTTCCAGGTAAAATGTTTGAGAACCAGTTCTCATTTACAAACATGACCTGGCCAAGTCCCCCAACAGAAGTAAAAATGAAATATAGAGACACATGCAAACAACCATAAAACCCAGTAAAAACACAGATTCTCTCCACCTTATTGATGCACATGCATGCAAACGTGATCTGCGATGATTAACACGAACAATGTTCAGTAAGAATCTGTTGCAGACTGAACTTGAAGGTGGTAAAATATGTTCAAGTTGTGAATTTGAGGGTGTTTTGTAAATCATTCTAGTTGTTTGCTGCTGCAAAACAAAAGGATTTGTGGCCAAAATTAGTAGAGGTTTTGGGGATAGAAACCTTGATATAGTCACATGACCTCGTGCGTTGTGATGAAGTGATGTCAGGTGTGGTGATGTCGATGAAGGGAGGACCAACCCACCTATGAGTGTGGAAGGGTCAATTAGAGGCAAAGCGAATAGCTGAGTGATAAAGAGAAGATTACTGAAGTTTACTGAGATGGATTAAATAATCTGAATGATGAAAACCAAATTAAAGAAAACAGATTATGGATTAGTTCTTTTTTTGTTCTGTAAAATATTGACTTTCAACTGACAAAAGACAGCTTCCTGTTCTGGAATCAACTCTTCTCAAAATTTGCAAAAACAAAACAAATTCTCAAATTTTCAAAGACTCAGATTTCAGCTGTTTGATGTCAGTTCTCAATTTTTTTTGTTAATTACAAAATATTAAAACTTGTCACTTTTTCAACAAAACTTCCAAAAAGCAAAAAGCATTTTTCTCATAAAATTTCACATGTTGCTAAATTGTGACTTTTTGACATAAAATGACCACTTTGTGATACTTTGTTGTAGAACTGAGAATTTCACAAAGTCGTGACCTGGTTACCGTTAAAGGGCCACATCATCACCATGGTTACCATAACTTCTTGTTGCTACTGCTAGCTTAGTCTAGAGTGATTGCCAGTGTAGCGTAGAGCAACTGCTAACTTAGTGTAGAGTGACTTCTAGCTTAGGGTAGAGGGACTGTTAGTGCAGCATGGAGCAACTGCTTGCTTAGCGTAGAGGGACTGCTAGCGTAGCGTAGTGTAGGGCATCTGGGAGATTAGAATGGGATGCCTGTTAGTGTAGCATCATGTGACTGCTAGCTTAGCATTGAGACACTGCTAGCGTGGTGTAGGGCAACTGTTAGCTTAGCATAGAGACTGCTAATGTAGTGTAGAGCAATTGAAATCCCTCTCCCTACCTGCACCTGTTTAACCTAAGCTCCTCCCCCTCAGCCAGCGTGTCAGGCAGCATATGATGGCGACGTCCATCTGCTCTACGATGTTCTGGTTAATGACCCAATGCAGCTGGACGTCCAGGAGAAACACAATGGGGACACGCCCCTCATCGCTGCCTGTCGCCGTGGCAACCTGGACGCAGTCAGATATCTGCTGAAGAACAAGGCTGATGCCCAGTTGACCAATCAGGTGCTTTTTCTCCCCAATGATGTTGGTGCTTCCCTGTTGGCGAGGTCTCACTCTGTCTGTCTGTCCCTCAGAAACAGAGGACGTGCCTGCACTACGTGTCCAAGAAAACGTTCTCTCTGCTGG
The DNA here is from genome assembly GCA_037176975.1 of Arrhamphus sclerolepis. Taxonomy (NCBI): domain Eukaryota; kingdom Metazoa; phylum Chordata; class Actinopteri; order Beloniformes; family Hemiramphidae; genus Arrhamphus; species Arrhamphus sclerolepis. The sequence goes on from JBAMYA010047571.1 coordinate 9,156, forward strand.
ACTACCTGATGATCACCATCCTGATGCCCATCCTGCTGCTGGGATACTTCCTCATGGTAGGACAGCCAATTAGACGACACCACGACATTAGGCCACAGTGACAGAGCAAAGAGAAGCTGTAGTTCCCCCACTGACCACTAGATGAGTGGTGTCAAACCATATGGTCACCATGGTTACCGTTAAAGGGTCACATCATCACCATGGTTACTGTTAAAGGCCACATTATCACCAGGGTTACCCTTAAAGGTCCACGTTATCATGAAGGTTACCATTAAAGGGCCACGTAAATGTGGTGTGAAGGTTGGCGGTCATCGACTCGTTTAGTGTCCTAGTGGTCTTTGAAGGAAGTGCAGCTCCTCAACTTCACATCTGTGTTTCAGCTACAGAAACGGAGGAAGAACAGGGAGCTGATGAACGCCGTCCTCGGCAGCAACGTCAACATCAACGCTGTTGATTACGTAAGTGATAACACAAACGCTAACAGAAGACTCAGCCCACCAGAACCAACAGCTCAGTTCTACAATCATTTCAGGAGTGTCGTACATTCCAGAGCTGCTAGCGTTCACGCCATCTGGACATCTTCCTGACGTGCAAAATACATTTATCTTTGCAGAAAGGAAACACAGCTCTTCACTACATATGTCTGAGGAAAAGTTCTGCTCTGGTTCCTCTGCTGCTACAGCACCATGCCAAGACTGACATCAGGAACAATGTATGTAAAAAACAGTCTACATCCAGAACACTACGTATAAAACAAGTCTACGTACATACAAAAACAGTCTACATGCAGGACAACGTACATACAAAACAGTCTATGCACATACAAAAATGGTCTGCATCCAGAACAACCTACATATAAAACAGACTTCCTGCTTCTGAAGAGTGCAGACGTGTCTGCTTGCTCCTGCTTTTTTCCTGCTGCTTGTTGCTTTTGAATCATTTTACTTTACGCAAGTCTTGGAGATGATTTTATTCTGTTTCTTTTAAGTAACCTAAGACCTCTTTTAAATCATTTTTTAAATAATTTTCTTAGTCAAAACAGCAACGTTTTTCTTATAGTTCTTCAGCAGTGCTCCGTGTGCGTGGCCTACACACAGCTGAAACCTGATTTACAGTGTCTGGGCACTTAGCATTCAGCTAAAGCTAAACAGCCTGGAAAGGTGCTAACCGCTAGGCTAAC
>JBAMYA010047572.1:0-10335 GCA_037176975.1 Arrhamphus sclerolepis
GAAATCCGGCTTACCTCTAAGAACATCTGAAAAGTTGCTGACCTTGATCTTTTATTATCAGTCTAATCACTTTTTTTTTTTTTTTTACAGCCATGAAAATGTAATTGACTCTTGTCTTTTTGTTTGATAAGAAAAAAAGACAAATTCAACCTGCAGATCATTGGCTTGATTGAAACAGTTTGTGTTGTTTCATTAAAGACAATTTTGCTTACAATTATAACTCATATGACTAAAATTTTAAGTCATTTGTTGTTTCCATTCTGTTTCATTTGACTTCTCTCTCAGCACTTGGTCTGATAATTTACAACAGTGCTCAGCACTTTTATGGACTATCACCTTTTAAAATATTTTGTGAATTTTTGTACCTTCATTTACTTACTGTACTAAGGGAATTGTTTGTCAATTTCCTAAAATGTCAGTACTCAGACCACCAAAAACAAACAATAATCTGAGCACTATTCTCTTTAAACACAGTGCAGTTAGGACATTTGATGAAGAGAGGACTACGTTGTAAAAATGATATACATGGCTCCACACAGGTGCTTGGCAGTGCGGGTGCCATTCTCAGCCCACACAGTAAAATAAACATTGAGAAATACTTTTTCTTCTGTAAAAGATTTGCAATAATATGCATTAAATGGTGTAAATAAATCCCAGCAAAACTCTGAGAAATGACAACTAGAACTGAAAACCACTCATCTGTGAGCTGGTAAACAGCTCAACTGGTTTAAAATCTGAAAGTCGTTAAAGGAAGTACAGCATAATTCAAAAATAAAAAGGTTATACGAATGCATGAGAGAGTAATTATTACTGTTATTATGTTTTCTTTTTTTAAATTTATTATAGTGTACAATGCAATAAAGCAAACACTGCATCAGTGTTGCGTTAGTACCAGATATAAGTTAACCTCATAAATTCAATTTCATCACCAAAAGGTGAAAATTAATATTACTTTTAAGGCTTCTGAAGCCTTACTGCATACAGTGCATGTTAAGTGTAAATAATTCATTTACATATTTCTGGCCTTATTACAAATAAATGTGAATCAATATTGTGCAAATGATCAGAAAACTACTCTGAAGCACCAAGAACTTAAAACAAAAAGTTGTTCCTGTTCGGCTAAAAATATTTTGGTTGACTTAACCATCCGTTGATATTCAAAGATTATGCCTTCAAAAAACACATTCATAATTTAGAGAGTTACAAGAGGGGCTTTGCTACATACAAAACTATGAAATTATTTGGACTAATCAGGCTGACAACTTAACACCCAGATCTCAGCGGAAAAGAGCAGAGCCTTGTCCTCAAGGAAAAAGACGATGAGAAAAACTCTGTAGCCCTGTCACAAACTTGTCAAAAAAATCTTTGATGAGACACCCTCTTATATGCACAGAGGATCAATAAAAACCACATGAAGACAGTTTCAAGATAGATCAAAGGAGAAAAACACTACATCTAAGACTAATATACACTGAATATGACACCCTATGTGAAGGGTAACCTATGACACCATTAGTTGCCAAGCAACCTGGACTCCTCTTATGAGAAGCAACTGCCCTTCATCCATCAAACTCAGCAGCCTCTCCTTCTGTCTGACACGCCTGCCATTCCTCTTTGTCTCTCTGCCAGGTGGGACTTCAAAAGGTTGAAATGTGGGAAGTCATGGCAGAAAGCAAAAAAAAAAACAAAAAACAAACAAGCTCATGAAAACTTAAACTGATGACTGAAATGATCGGAAGATTAAAAAAAAAAAAAGGAGATAAGTAAGCCAGTGCAGCTCAGTCATAATCAACAGGGGCCATAGGGAATGAAGGCAGAAAAATAAAAATCTGCTGCAATTAAATCAGGTCTTAAAGTGTAAATTCTTCTAGAATACAAGATGTGAATGTAGTGAAATCAGCTGATGTTTGTGTAAAAAAAAAAAAAAAAAAGAAAAATTCTGTGAACACTTCAATTGCAATGCTTTTAGCTGTTTAGTGGTTTTATCTCTGTGTGAACTGATCAATAGATTTGATCAATAACTAAAAAAACAAAGATCTACTCTCAAGACTCAGCACTAGAATCCCAACAATAACAGCCTCGATGAAAAACACTGTGGTAATACTGAAACAACTTTGATTTTCAAAAAGCTGCTAAATATGCAGAGGTAAAATATGTGTGCGAATGAGTAAACCACAAGGGGAAACATCTGCAAAAGCATCTGCCAAAGGGACAGAGCAACAACTGTAAATTCATATTTAAAAAAAACAACAACCAAAGAACAGATGATGAATATATGTAATATCAGCAGCAAAAGTATCTGAAATCATAACAACTACCGCAACAACAATGGCATTCATTTCAAACAATTACAACAAACTAATCTAATTTATGCGAACAGAAGGATGAGTTTAAGTACCATCTCAGCCCTCAGAAAGGAAACAGAAAATGAAGGAACACATCATTTGAGCTGAGATTGTGCGTAAAATGATCACTTTGATTCAACATATAGACTCTTTATAAAAACTAATAAGAAAAATTAAACATCTATCAAGTTTGCATGTTTAAAGTACTAATAGATCAGGTGTTGAATATTTTTGATGATTTAAATACCATTACATAAGTGTGACAAACCTGACAAAGCCCTTTTAAAGCTGATTTATAAGCTTTAAATATGCAACTGCAACCACTTAAATGAAAGTGGTCGGTGTTAACAGGCATTCTGGTGTCACAGCACAATGACATAAAACTTATCGAAGTCTGCAGGTTATACACCTCTACTGTCTGTCACCACACAAGAAGGAGACATGATGCTGTTTTCTAATTGGACCAAAGCTCTGTGGTCCAAACACAGCTGCCTCACCTTCCACCCTAATTTCCCGTTGGAGTGCACACACATGGCTGTCCATTTGATTACTGCTAGTGACATGTCTGGACCCCTGCACATACGTCTCTGACATGTACACACACCAATGTAAACACACATACACACACGCGCATAGTCTTGGGCACATTCAGCCCCCCCCTCACACAGAAACACCTGTCTGTGGCAACTGTGCTTAGAGATAAGACAGCTGACGAGAGGTGCTGGAGCCAAAGCCAGCAACCATGGTAGCTGTCAGCCTCATTTCACTGTGACACCTCCAGGATCAAACAGAAGACACACACACCAATGACACTGCTGACTTAAATTTATCACCTGAATGCACTCTAATGGAAACACATCTTTTACACGTTACTCTTAAGATCTGCCTTAAGCTCCAATGGAAAAAAAAATCTTAACTGAAGTGTAATTCTATCTTTTGTCGTTAAAATACCTCTTCCTAATAAGGTGTCAAAGCTACTGATCACGAGAACAGATTTTCTATTCTTGTCTGGAACCCCCCAGAAATGAGGATGACATAGAAACTTACCCTCTTACACAGGGCGTGCCTTAGTTGAGATCTGCTTAAAGCTACCATATAATCACAAATTTCCACAAATGGTGTTCAATAACCCTTGAAGCACATTAGTACTGTATGAGAAAGCTTATAATGCCTTGTCTGAGAGCTCACTCTGTATTTACTGTCTCAAGTAAACACAATTAGGTCACCCAACCTAATTAACTGAATCGGACCCAAGCCTTCTAAATAGGCTGAATCAACCCGAATAGATTATGTTGATCCAACCCAAATATACTAAGTAAATCAACAAAATTGCTTAAAGGGTAAGTGTATTTATTGTGAATGTTTGCAGTCAGAACCAACTGTTAAACTCCAACACAACGCTGTCCATTTCATTAGAGTGGTCAAAGAGTGAAAATGCAGTTCAGAATTACAGACCCACAAAAGAATCAGAGAAGAATCTGCCATTATCTTCACTCAACTTCACAGAATTCTGCATTTTCTGCACCTTGGAAGTGAGTAGCACAAAGCTGCAAAACAGATTTCAGTAGAGGCACGCCCAACAGAGAAGGGGGTGGAGTTGAGTGGAACTCCAGTCCTCGGGTTGCAACCATCAGCGCTGGTTTGTTCCTTGCTGAATTGATGGAAATATAGCCTGGACTTTCTTGTGAGGTTTTGTCCTTATCCTCGCACTAAACCAGTGACATCCAAGACAGTGGAGTTCGAGTTCAAGTCATTCAAAGTCCGCAAAGTCCTAAACCCGGCATGCTGCCATTTTCGTGGTTCAGGTATCCCATACTGCTGTGAACAGAGCTGTAAGGACACGGTTGCAAAAAGAGATTTTGTACTTTATCCCTGTTGTATTTTGACCACAACAAATTATGGGCATCCATAATGTTTAATGTTGAGGGAGAAAGCAAAATAACTGTGGAAATTCTTTCAGTGAGTTGTTGATGTGATATTTCATGGTGAAGAAAAGTTATGTAAAATTATTATTTACACTAAAGACTTTTTATGTCAGACTAAATGGTATTTAAAAGTATACAGTCTGCTCCATGTCTTTTTAAGGGAATACAAAATTGTATCGTCTAGAATACATCTTTTCTCATGATAGCTAACCAGTAGTGTGGTCTGAGGGCCATGGACCACCAGACTGATTTACGCTGGCTGAGAACGCATGAAATGGATCAGAGACAAATTTGTATTGCTTCTAGTTACACAGATTCCAGTGTTTAACATCAGCGTTAAATGGGCTGTAACACACATCCATCTCTTAATCTATAGCTTAAAACACACTTTCTTTTGCACTGATTGAACACAGAGATGAATCAATTTCACACATCACTAACTAATCAGTTTAGTACAATCCTGAACTCCATTACTAAATCAAGTACACATGCCTCTGTAAAATATAATCTTAACGATGTCTCATTGTTTTCTTTACAGATAAATGTGTGTTGTTTCAGTTTTGACAATAAGATAATGAGCTTCCCTCCACTATCCACATGTGTGGTATATTCAGATGTTCTTAGGCCTTGAACTGGTTTGGCTGTAAATGTGTCAGTCCTGCCCAGGGTGCCCCTGCTTTTTGTCAAATGTGGGATGGGATTGAGTTCAGCCCCATGCAGATGTTACTCAGGCTGGGCGATATGGATGTATGAGCATCCGGATAATAATGATATCACAGCCTATAATATCAGCTATGTGCTACTTTACCTAATTTATTCTACTTTCACTCAGTTGTGTGGGAACAGAACAGTAAAAGTGCAGGTGGTGGTGCTATTGAAGCTGCACCCTTATGCACAGTAAACTGAAGCAACTCAGTTCTGATACAAAAAGCCTGAAAGTCGTGGATATCAGATGAACATGGAAAGTGTCTAACAGCATTGCCATGAAACACAAATTTTAGCAAACCTGCACAGAGACTAGAGGGGTGATGTGGCATAAGTCTGGTATATACATCCTATAGAGTCCAGGATTTAATTAAAGCAGGAAAACTCTGTTTGTCGCCTTATAATGTTTTTGTACATGAATGTAGTTTTAAGGAGCTCTCTTGATTTAGTTTACGCACTAAAACAGAAATTTTGACCACTTTACAATGGAGGAGATGAAGCCAGTATTATGAGCACCGTGATGAGACAGATGTTTGTGGCGTCAGACGTGTTTAGAAGTAACTCTGTTATTCTGCTCTTCTCTTGACTTTTGGCTTTTTATTAGACAAAAGTCAAGGGGAAGGTGGCTCAGTTGTGTTTGGCCATGAACCTGAAGGTTGGTGCTTTAAGCCCTAGTTCCTCCTGTGCCAACCAAAGTGTCCTTGGGCAAGACACTGAATCCCCAGTTGTTCCCAGTTGTCAGGCCAGCTCCACTGTATGGCAGCTCTGCCGACAACCGGTGTATGAACGTATGGCTGAAGGTGTACAGTGTAAAGCGCTTTGGCGCTGTAGAAATACAGTTATATAAGTGTAAGCCATTTACCAAATTACACAGCCAGACTATTGTTTCCAGTAGTTCGTCATCTACTGATGAGTCATCTGGAGGAGAATCCTGAGTCATGCATGTTACCTCATAAAATTCTTGCTGATAACGAGAGCAACCAAATATTGATTCAGTTCAATATTTCCAATGTATCAGATACAAGTCATAGCTCAAGAAGCAGGCAGGAATATCTGTTGCGCTTCCATTTCTGATTACTACGTTTAATGATTTTCCTGACAGTGTAAAGTGGATGATGGACCACTGTGTAGCCCAGTAGTTAAGCAGGTGGCCCACATACTCCTGCAGCGGTTGCTGACTCCTGACTTGCAACCCTTTCCTTCTTGTGTTCCCCCATTCTCTCTCTGACCCATTTCCTGTTGCTGTCAACTTCAAATAAAGACCACTAGACCTGTAAAAACCATAAAAAAATAATTAAACAAAAGATGATGACTTTATACGTGAAGATATTTAACAGTAAGCTATAATATTGTTCTGGACTCCAGGGCTCATAAATGCATATCTCATTTGCCTGTTCAATGTATTTTAAACTGAATGCTGTAAAGGCATTTCTTCAAATCTGTGACAAATCAAAAATGTTTAGAAGGAATGTGCACATTTTTTATGTATGTATAAAAGGTTCAAAAGCATGTAAATACTACACACAATAGTCCCCCGCGCTTTCTCGGCTCTCTCTCTTTCTTTCTTTCTGAATATTTTAGTATTGATGAGCCCATTACTGATGATAACGCAGTGCTACATCAGCATCTTTCTTCTTTTCACTCTCTCTCTCTCCCTCTCTTTCTCTCTCACACACACAGACACAAACACACTTAGACACACACATACAGACACTCACTAATCAGGGGTTGGGTTACAACTCTGCAGCTTCTGCTGCTGAGCCCTTGTGTGTATTTCTTTGTGAGTTTGCGCTCTCAGCAGGAGGCTGGGGAATCTGACTTCCTGGCACCAGTCCAATAAATTGCCATGTTTTTCAGGCTGAAAATCACTCAGGTGAACACCCACTGGCACATAAACACACATATTACAAAGGTGATGCGTGCTGGTTGTTAAAATGATGCAGAGTGATAAGCAGCAGAAGATAAGCAAAACACATTGATTATGGAAGACATTTTCTCAAAAGGCATGAAGCAAGGCACAGCAGCAGGAAAGGATGGCACATGGAGTGAAACATGAAAGCCAACGAGAAGCAGGCTATACGCTGAGAAGGGATGTGTTTGTGTGATTCCTTAAAGTGTATATCTGTCAGAATATTTATGAAAAACTCTAATGGCTGGTTTTAAATGTTATAATCCGGATATCCTCATCACCAGAAACCCGCAAAAGCCTGCGGTTGTTTGTCTTGAAACTTTTCCAACCAAAATCATTGTCGTTATTCTCATTCCTCAGTCAAAACAGGTACATATTCCGCTGGGTGTGTGTGTGTGTGGCATCTGCTTTTGTTTGTTTATTGGAAGCATCCCACTTCATTTCATAACCTTCACTGATCACTGGCTCTGTTTCCAAGTCAAATCGGCTCCAGCTTGAGGGAAGCAGGTGAGACCAGTTGCTGAATCTAATTGTATTTCAAAGATCACTGACATCCATGTGGCAGATCCATTCATTCATTCTCACATTTGTGACTTCCCGACAAATGTTCATCATAAAAGGCTTAAAAGGCTTTTCTATGAGGAGATAAATGAAATGCATTACCCTGCAGTGAGATGATCTGTTGAATGTAAAATCAAAAATGAAGGAAGACATAAAGATAATCAAGTGCTTCAGAAAATTGCTCACCATTTAAAGAGTGGAACTTAACACACAAAAAGTGCCAGGATGTTTTGTGTAATCTGTGAACATTGGTGTCAAAATGTTATAATCCAGAAATATACCTATTCATCTCATTATAGAAACAGTGTGGGTAATTTCTGAAGGAAACTTCCAAATATAAAGTATGCATCTGTTACTTTATCAGTCTCATCACAGTCACTCACCAGTGATTAATCTGCTTTTCTTTTAACCTTTAATTAAACACCGAGCATGGCCGTGACATTTATCAGCTCCTCTTTTCCAGACAGGTGCCACTGAGACAATTCATAACAAACACATGGGTGGGTGGGGGGGGCGGGGCGTGGTGTACTGTGGTTACACCATGAAATACAGTGCAGACACATACACAGACACAACGATCCAAACAGTCTCATCAGAGTTTAATGAGCAGCTCGCTGACATGCCCCTAACACATAACAAACACACTAAGTTGGGATGCAACACCGTGCTGCTTTGTTGGATAAAAATAGGGAGCCAATTATTATAATGATCATGACAGCCTGCTTTGATCCACGGCACATATTTGCCATCCATCTGTGAACACAGAAAAATAGCCTCAGGATCAAGACCAAAAGCTGAAAAACAGACGTGCATTAAGTTCTGGGATACTACACTTTAGCTTCTTTAAAATAATTTATCCAAAAGCATAAAAATCACCAAATCTGAAAATTATAAAGCTTAAAAAGGCTATTGTTTTAATAAACTTGTTTTCTTAACCATATATGACTCACTTTTGGAGACTGGAGGAATGCTCAAAATTGCTCACTTTTCTTTACAGATTGCCTCATCTTTAAATGATATTTAATAGTTATAGTTGATAAGCCATTTATGAAGGATGCTGAATATTGATCAGAGAGATGAAGCTTATCAGTTTAGGATCATGTGGTTTGACCAAAGTTTGCTCTTGAAAATACATGGCAAATTTAACAAACAAGAGTTCAATCACAATAAATAGATCTGACCTACTCGCGTTTTAACACTCTGAGAGATCTATAGGCACCAAAAGGGGTCACTAAATTACCCGTGGAGCTGACAGACAGTCTGACAGAAGTGGTTTTACAGCTGGGTATAACTGGCAGCTCCTCTCTGCCTCTGTCAGAGGGAGTATTGACAGCCAGCAGGTCAAACTCGCGCTACTACACTCTCTATTTGGCTCTTTGCTTGACGCCATCTACTTCTACATCCAGAGCTCCGCCTGAACGCAAACAGCAGAGCCGGCATTCATACTTGTAGGCTACAATAGCACTTACATCTCAGAGGACGGCGGTTGGCTACGGCACAGCAGCGCGTGTCCGCACGCTTGTCCCATCGCGCATCCTGTCTCGCGCCTCCTCGTCAAACCCAAAACTGCTGCAGTCGGAGGTAGCCGAAGAGATCAGGAGGAGGAGGAGGAGGGGGACGACAGGCGGCAGATGGATAAATGACTGGGTGTGTGCTCCTCTCCTCTCGCCTTTCCCCCCCAGTCCTCCTGGGCTGCTCTCCTCTCGAGCTCAGTCAGCGCGCAGGGATTGGTCGGACCCCGACAACTGATATCTGAGCCGTGGTGAGCGAGGATATAAGAGCCGAGCAGAGAGACAGAGAGAGCTCAGAGCCACATGGACGCATCAACAGTCACAGAGACGTCATTTAAATGGGAGCTTTCCGCTTCCGCACGCATCCGTGGAAATGAAAGTTGAGTTGCGAATATTCAACTTTCACGGCGCGTCCTCGCACCTCAGATGTGCATTTGTACACACTACGCACCCCCTGGCCCTACTGCACCCCGAGTCCTATAATATCCAGACCGGAGCCCGTATCTGCTACCAGGACAAGACCTAAAATTGATTCCTCTCCCCTCTGACAGAGATCTTATCGGCTCGAGCCGACGGGGTTTCATTATAAACACGCTGTACTCCAGTGTGTCAATCACGGGACACTGCAGGTCTCAAGGTCCAACACACATCCTCTGCCATATAAGGCTTTTCCAGTATAGCCTACACACAGAGAGCAGCAGGGATCCGCTGCTGGAGCTATGATAGTGAAATAAGCCTTTAAATATCCTCCATGGTTACAGGTATCATCAAATTTTAATGATCTAGTAAGGATGTCCAGTGTTTTATTTATTGTTCGTCCTGTTGCCTGCAGCCCTGTTTATTATTTTTGCCTAAATGACCCTCAGAAAAAATCTTGTGAGCAAAGATGTCAACTATGTCACTTCTGTGTCATTGGCTACTTATGTTCATCATCACAGTTGATAGTTTTATTATTAGTTCGGGGTTTAGTGACCTTATGAACCTCCTGCCAAAAGCTTCGCCTGAGCAGACAACTTAACCACTACTGCAAACATCTGTTTGTACTACAAAAGTATCTCATTTTAGCTTCTTCTTTCTTTTTCTTTTTTTTTTCTTTTTTGTGTTTATCATTAACACTTTCAGAAATACAACTTTAGAAATATAAATTGTGTAATTTGTTGAATCTTTGATGGCAGTAAGTTACAAATGAAACAAAGAAAGAATAGATCATCCCAACTAATACAAAGTCCTCTACTACTGACAAAATCCTAAACTAACACTTGCTACATATGTAAAATGTAGTGGACAGTATGCAGCATGTTTATTATAGCCTACAGCCTGCTGTGATGTACAGCCCCAATTCCAAAAAAGTTGTGATGCTGTGTAAAACATAAAAGATC
>JBAMYA010047573.1:0-10335 GCA_037176975.1 Arrhamphus sclerolepis
GTGCAGGAGGTGGAGATCCAAGGCTCCGCCCAGACCAGAAGAAAAGGATCAGGAGGGCAGCCGGCAGGCCATGACACATTTTATTTGACATCACACATGCTTTTTTATAACGGCATTAGCAGCAAGAACAAGACAAGATTAAATATACAGTTTCTGGAGTGGAAAGTGAATATTATCAGATAATTGTGGTTTCAGTCAAGCAAATTAGTACATTATTTACATGTGATGTCAAACTCTTTAGGTACATTTGCAATCTTAAAAATCTAATGGTACAATGGTACAGCGCTCTCTGAATGATTTGGAAATCTCATGCTGAGGATGGAGCAAAACACAGTGGAACCCAGTGGTACAGATGAAAAATTTCATCTTCCATATTAATCCTATGGTAAAATTCTCATAACTTTGCTGATGTTTGGATTTCCTGAACATAGTGAGAACAGTCCCCTCATTTATATTTTGGGGGAATATGACTCAATTAGTAAAATCTTGATAAGCTGAGTGAAGAATCTAATAGAAAGTACTGATTAATTGAAAAAGTTGATCATTTCTAACCTTGGGTCAGTCCAAGTCCTGGTAAACTTTTTATCAAAATTCTTGTGCTCCAGCAGTGAAAAGAGACTAGCTGGTTGCCACTGCAGACAATGAGAAGAAGACAAACATGGTTCTCCTCATTTAACACAAAGAATACTCAAGTCCTCTATTTCAAAAGGGAAATATATTCAGTACTTCTCTATAACAGAGAGTAAAATTATGAATACTGCAAATATATTTTCACTAAAAAACCAAAGTGGACCTGTAGAAATTGTGGTCCATGCAGACTGCAAAATGAGTATTTAGGCCAGCATCATGCCTGAAGATATGTGGAAATGGTAGACTCCAGGACCCACTAATTCCTTTCATGATAGTAGTTCTTCAATTCTTTATCTGTGAATACATTTTAGCTTAACCCAGGAAAATCAAAGAATCTAATGTTGATGCATGGAGGATATTCAGATGTATCACCTTCAAGACGGGCTTATTATCGGCAAACAACTTCATTTTGGTTTTGTCAGCTGAAAGGAAGTTGGTTTCTGTGGTTTGTTCAAATGCAGCTTTGCAAACCTAAGCTGTGGTGTCATGTTCTTTTTCAGAGAAATAATGTTTTATTTTTTCAACCATTTCTTAACAAGCCATACTTGTTCATTCTTTTTTAAAGAGCACTGTCATAAACTTTAATTTTTAAAATGCTAACTAAGGCCTGTAGAGTCTGAGATAGAGCTCTTAATTTAGCAGTTTCCTGTGAAGATTGCATGCTCTGACCTTAGAGTGAACTTGCTGAGATGCCCAATGCACTGGCAACTGTCTTGAATGTTTTCCACCTGTTAATAATCCCACTGGAAACCATCTTGTTTAGAAATAGCCATATAGTCCTTCTCAGATTGATGGAAAGCAACAACTGCTTCTCAGACATCATTGCTGACGTCACTTCTTTACTTAGAAAAGTTAGAGGGTATCACTTCTTTTTCACATGACTATAAATCAGATAAATTAGGTCTGAATGAGTGATTCCATACAACCTGCAGAAGAATTGTTTAATAATCCTCACAAACCAGCTCAGTAATTTGAATGAAGAAGCCACTGTGCCATGTGTCATATTATCTCTGCAAGCAGAGGGGAAAGAGTCACTTTTGTCCACTGGCTGATTGTAGTGTACAAACACAAATCACACTCTGGGAAAGCCTTTGGATCAAAGTTACAAGTTACCAATCCTTTTTGCAGCACCAGAGCATGCAGACATTTTGCTTCAGATGTCTTTGTGATGATCTTAGTTTTCTGAGGAGTCAAAGTGTACTTTGATTTGAAAACAATGATTTGAAAAAAGTACCAAACTCAGATTAGATGCTCTCTGTAACCCTGAAGTGTAGAGAATTTTCTCACCATGTTTTTTTTTTTTTTGCCCATTTACAAATGATATGTTGGTGAGAATGGATGCACATACTCATACAACGCAGTAACCACACCACTGCACATGACATAAAACAAGTGTAGCATGCAGGGATAAAAGAGTGCTTCCAATGATCCATCGATTCCCATCGGTTTGGTGAAGGAGGGATTTATTGACTGGCAGAGTAAATTCCAGGCTTACTCACTGTCAACACAACCCAAGAGGCAGTCTACTGGAAAATTTAGTGCTGTGGTGCCAGGTCGCTCCACATAATTCCCCTGTAGGGCTGCTGTCTGTGATGAGCCATGCTCAGCGTGGTTGCATGGCTGCAGAAAGGCCTGTCATTACAGATGCACCCTGTGGCTGGGCAGATCCACTCCACTAGCTACACACCCCCACCCTAAAACCTGCTTATCGGGATTAAGGATTTGGTAAGCACGAATAAAACAAGCAATGAAACCATTTGCTTTACATCAAATACTTTATTAGAAATCACCCTGCAGCATTTTGGTTCTCTGGAATTAGACGTGTGATTGTGATAATCACTTGTTTTTCTAAATGATATCTCATAATTTATGACTTTTATAATGGGTGGATTCCATACAATTTGGTTTTTAAGCCGTTATTTGGGTTAGTGGTGTTAGTCACAGTCAATGCCATTATTTTAATCCCATTTCATCAGAATCAGAGGCTTACAATTCAACTCCATTATTGTGAAAACACAAGTGCATCTTGTGGAGGTACTTCCTCTGTAAATAATGTCTCCTACTGTTTTGTGAACTGACATTTGGAAGACTTAGTCAAGCAGCATACAACATTCAGGTATTTTTGCAACCAAAAGTGACTTGAACAACAGGGTGGAGGTGACTAGAGAAGACTGCATTTCTTTGAATGCTTAAATCAAATGAAATCTCATTTATAATAATACAAAAATAATCATTTGAACAAATGAAACTACTGGTGGTAGGATGGCCAGCATATTGATCACAGAGGGCTAATATCACCGCTGAGTGACTGAATAGGTTCAGCTTCTTGCATCTGCCAGCTGATTGCTTTCTTGGTCTGTTTATATACAGTAGCCCCTTTATACAGTACTTTCTATAAATTTGTTCCATAGTTTGGATCTGTGTAAGGTTCGTTTCAACAATGCAAACAGGTATTTGGTTCTTTGTGCCTCAAACTTGGATAATGTCAGTTGACAATAAAAAAAAAACTAAATTATACACATTTGAAGCCATCTAATTATAACCTCTTGTACCTCTAGAGGAGCTTTGCACCTACCGTGACTCCGAAAGCCTATAATTATTTCAGAAATCTCCAGCAGATACTTTTTACTTTCAAATTTGCTGAACTGAGTTTTGCGATTTTTGATTGGTTGAATTCCTGGTTTCCACTATATGCACCTGTGTGACTATTATTGCTGATCAGACATGTTTTCAATATATAGCGAGTGCCATTAAAAATTAAATGAAATAAAACACATTAGCTCTGCTGCTGCTCTGCTTTCAACTGGCATCAATTTTTCCTTACAGCCAAAAATGCCTTTGATGACATCTTGGAAACAAAAGCAAATAGCTAATTTCATAAGACATACTAAAACATAATCTATCCGTGTTGCACAGTCATGAACTTCCATTTGTAAAATGATTGCTTAAGCTCTTGTTCCTGTGGATGTGCATTGCTGGAAGAATATGACCATGCAAGGAAACTCAACATTCTTTTTAGGTCATTGACAGAAACATTCCCAAAAAGCCTTGTATTTTGTCCAGGGGACAACTATTACATGTTTACATCATATTTTCTGTTTTATTTATTTAATAATAATTCATCTAAGGTGATAATTCATCATAATACTACATAAAATACAGGGCTTTTTCAGGGCTTCCACAAATTGCAAAAAAGAAGATTAGTACAGAGTGAATTTCAGCTGGTAAGGAAGTAAAAGAAAAAAAAAAAAGGTTTCAAACAGGTATTGTTAATAGACAATATCTATGAAATCCTGAGTGTTTAAGGAGCAAAGATCACCAATATCATGAAAAGATCTTTGAAATTTTGAAGTATTTTCACTGTTGAAGTTTAAATGTATTTTGTTGCTAGTACTTTTACACTCAGAGAATTTTGGAGTCAGGATTTTCCACTTAAATATTTATGCTTTTACTTAAGCCAGAGATCTAAATTCTTCTTCCACCACTGGTGGCTTGCCTAATGCTCATAGGGTTTGTTGTGACCTTGTTATTGTGTTAAAAGTGAAATTCCTTTGCTTGGCTGGCTTTATATAAGCTTTATTTAACCAGGAAAAAGTCTCATTGAGATTAAAAATCTCTTTTTACAAGAGTGTCCCAAGACAGGCAGTAGTACGATTAAAAGGGTTGCAGACAGAGTAATGGACAAACAATTCAGTATTTGTCACTAGTCAGCAAAATCAGGGATCAGTCAGGAGCAATATTAGTCAATTAAAACACTACAACCAGACTCACCTGACTCCAAGACATTTAAAATGGCTTTAAATGCATCCAGTGAGACAAGCTCCCTGAGGTTCAGGCAACTTTGTACTTGATTCCAAGCAGAAGAGGCAGCTTTTTTCAAAGCTTTCAGTACAGATAGTAAGAAAAAGTTCTGGGAGCAAAGACAATAATTTCCCATACTTTTTTGAATGATGTAGTTCTGTAGGTAAAATGGAAGCAGTCTTAGAATAGACATAAATAAATATATGCCAATAGTTCAGTCTACGAGTGGACAAGGCTGACCAACCAACCCAAGCATACAGCAAGCAATGATGATTGAGGGCTTTAAAATTTGTAATGAACAACAGTGCTCCATAGTAAACAGTGTGCATGTGTAAGCGTTTTGAAGATGCATGAATGTATAAAGCATCCCCATAATCCAACATAGACATAAAGGTGGTGGAAACAAGTCTCCTTTTGCTCTTGAAGGAAAGGCAAGACTTGATTCTAAAATAGAAACCCAATTTTAACTTCAGTTTTTTCACTAGTTGCTGAATGTGAGGTGTAAAAGAGAGAGAATCATCAATGGCAGTTCCAAGATATCTGTATTGTGATACAGTCTCAATCTCATTGTCCTGAAACTTTTTTCATAGATGGATGGTTCATTGACTTTGAATTTGCATTTGAAAACAATAAAAGTTTTGTTTTGTCACATTACAGAGTTGAAAGCTAGTTGTAGCTGACAAAGAGCCTGGTTTGGGAGTAGACGCTGAGCAGTATATCACAGTATCACCTGCATAAAAGTGAAAATTTGTGTTGGAAACATTTTGATCAAGACTATTAATATATAAAATAAATAGTAGTGGTCCCAAGACCAATCCCTGGGGCACGCCTTTGGATACACTAAGGGAGTACATCTTGTACCTTAACCAAGCAGACAATTTAGAGATAGGCCTGTAATTGTTTAAGACTGTAGGGCCACCTCCTTTAAACAAGGGGTGAACAAAAGCAGATTTACATATGCAAGACATTTTTTGGTGTCCAAAGATTTAAAATATAAGAGGTAATGCAATAAAGTCAGAAGTAAGGCTCCAATTTATCAGGTCCTGCTTTTCTTTTCTTTTTTAGTGTCTAAAGATTTGAAGGCTCTATGCATCTCTGAGACTGTGATTGGCCTTAAAATAAAAAAGATCAATTTGACATGAAATGGTTGTCAGAGCAAACAGTAGGTAAATTCTCATCTGTAATGTTGAGAGAATCATACAAGGAACCAGAGGCAATGAAATGTTCGCTAAAACAACACAGCATTTCAACTTTGCCAGAGATGTTATGTGAGTCCATAACAATAGATGGAAGAAGCACCATACCATTTTTAGTCCCAGCTAGGGATTTAATGGTTTTCCAAAATTTCAATGGATTGTTAAGATTGTTTGAGATTTCAGTGAGAATATAATCAGCTTTGGATTTTCTAATTGCAACTGTGCATGCATTATGCAGTCGCCTGAAAAGCAGCCAGTCTGAGTTAAAACTTGTTTTTCCTGGCTTTTGCCCACACCACATAGCGGCTCATGAAGTAGGCTGGATAGATCTGGGGTGAACCATGGATTATTTCTGCCTTTAACTCTGTATTTTCTGAGAGGAGCATGCTTATCGACAACTTTGATAAAACCATGATAAAATCATTTTCAGGCATTTTCGGCATCAGCAGTAAGATTGCTTTTCTCCCAATCAAAGTAAAACGGGTCATGAACAAACCATTGCTCTATGAAATGTTTCATGTCACGCTTAATAATAATGTGTGGCTTGGTTTCAGGAATTTTTGTGTTTCTAAATGTAGCAACAATACAGTGGTCACTAAAGTCATTTGCAAATACAAAAGCAGTTGTATAGCTAGTTATGAGAGCTATTTGGTAAAATTAAGTCAATTAGGGATGATTTATCAGGACATTTCAGGTTAGGTCTATAGTAGGACTATCAACAATCTGAAAGAGATTTGATGAGTTACAAAAGGATTTAAAATCATCAGATACTGGTTGTAGCAGTTCTAGTTTAGATCACCAATAACATCTATTTCTTTAAAATTCAATCCCGATAGAAGCTGATTTAAGGAGGTTACAGCAGCACTGACAGCCAACGGTGTCGTATAACAACCTATGACAGTGATGTGGAGAGCTTTGGAGACCTCAAGATCGAGAGCTAAACATTTAGATTGCTTATTCACTGATTTGGAGAGAAGGACATTCAGGTTAAACTTATTTTTGATTAAAAAAAATTGCAACACCCCAACCCATTTTGGGTCAGTCAATTCTGTATACATTATAACCCTCTATGCTAATATCCTTCTTCAGAACAAATTTGCTTATCCAAGTTTCAGAAAAAAAAAAAAAAATTACATTAGCATCAGTTGTATATTCCCAAATATGTATCATATCCATTTTGACAAGCAAACTGCATATGGTCAAATGGATAAAACCCAGACAAATCCTTAATTTAAAATCCACAGGAGTGTTAAAATTTATGGCAACATCTGGGCCTGGATTGGGTTGCACATTCCCAGAAATCAACAGCAATAAAGGAACCAGGCATCTCTGCTTGTGTGGTTTACTAGAGGGATCTTTCTTAGCATTTACTGCCATTACAAAATCATGAAGACATCTCATAGAAAGGTTAAAATTATCTTTTAGCTGCATGGCACTGATCAGACAGGCCAAGACCACAAAGTCAGAGGAGAAGAACAAGGGCAAGGGTAACGATTTGCCCTGCACACAGCCAGATGTGCGCGTTCCCCTGCACGTTGCACACAGATTTGAGAGCACTGTACAGGATTTGTCAGTCCCGTGAAGGCCCCCACCAGTGCCATCCAAAATCAACAAATGCAGCAATGTGGAAAGCTATGGCATTGTACATCCCATTCCTTTAAATCACAGAAATCCAAGTGGTGGTATTTCGTTTTCCTAAGTCAAATGATGATGTTGAGTGACATGTCAGCATAAACAAGAAATCAAACCCAGTAAAAGAGCCATGGATACATGAGGATATATGAAGATCTGAACCAGCTGGGCTCCAAAACAACAGGAATACAATTCAAAACTCCAGCAACAGAGTTAAGAAAGAAGAACTTTCCTTTATCATGTGAAATTTGGGTTTAGCAAGATCAGATGGTGTGTCAACATCCCAACTCTGGGAGGTGAAACATGCTCTATAGATGTGGTTATGGTTATTATGGTTCAAACACACAGAGTGAGAGAGCAATCCAGATTCTCCAGAATCGGTGAAAATGTGAATCACACTTTACATATGGTCCAGGTACAAAGTGTTGAAAGATGGGTACAGTTATTTAAAACAGGATTGTGAAAAAAATGGGTGAAAATTGGTGATTTAGGGAGTCAGATATCACTCAACTAATATGGACATATAGAGACGTGCTGCCATCTTGCATGTTTGATTGTATCCCTTGTGTTTGTACTCTCGCAGCCTCAGGCATCTCTGACTTGCTGGGTTTATAATATGGCCTTACATAACCCTGTTGCTGTACTATTTGTTCATCATAACAACTACATCATTGTTGTTATTCAAAGAATGTTCAGTGCTAAGCACCTGAAGCTGCTGGTTGATGTCATTACAGACAGACACCACACACACATACACACACACACACACACACACACACACACATGTTTCCATGGATGAGGATTAGAATAAAAATGAACCTGGTCTTCTCTCTCCATTCTCCTTCGTCCTCTCACTCACACTCACTCACTCTCTAAAATCCATCAGTGATGATTCCACCCTCCCTTCCTCCTTTACTGATAGATCTATTATTAATGAGAGCCCCGAGCTCTAAACTAAATTTAGTGCATAAACTCCACTTGCGCAGCTCGAGAGGGCGATCAATAAGATTGCAGTGGCCACAGCAAGAATCTCATTTTGCTCTTTGGAAATGCCGGATGTGGAGATGCTGACCCTGAGTGCAAATGTTCCACCTGAATAAGAAGAGAGCACTGGAGGGGAAGCAATAAAGAGAACGAGTGGTTCTGACACTGCAAGGTAAATTTTAGCTGGTCGTTGCTCTCTATTTGTAACATTGTAGCTGATCTTGTATGTTAGATCTGTGATGTTTAGTTTAATTAGTTTAAACAGGCCACATCTTATTGCCTTTTCAGCACGACACTTGTGCTGCATGAGTCACAGCTGCGGGAGCCCATGACACTAACAGCTCCTGCCTCCAGTCAGCATCATCAGGGTCACAATGAGTTTCTTTCACTCCCACCACATCAGTCAACATCTCAATGTAGGCACATTTCAGAGGAAACATACACAGAGTTGCAACCAAAAACTTAGTGTTTTGAAAAAAAGACAACACATTTTTTGTTTTGTTTTGTTTTGTTTTGTTTTTTTCCTGTTAGGAGTCCCTTATTTTGTTATCTTAGAGGAGAATAAGACAAGAGTCAGTGTCTTAGTGAGTCTTTAGTTTTACTCACTTCAAACATACATACAAATCATTACAGAAATTAAAACCCATGCAAAGACACTAAAATTTTGAGTCAAATTATATGTTACTTTGATACATATTTACAACAGCGGTGCCTTGTGTATCGTGTAAAGTTTACACAATATATACTGGAGATTCATTCCTTCATAACACTGAGTTTTATAAAAAATCTTTTTGAAAATATGAATGTTCTTATATGATAATGGGATCAACATAATCATATCTAGGAAATTAAAAAGAAAAGAATATCCGCCATCAGTAAGGAAACCATAGTTACGCTCATTTTAAGTATAAATAGCATAAAACAGGCAACTAAATTCTGAATTTCTTATTGAGCAGCATTACACAAACAACAGCTCATTGATTAGCGTAGCTTGTCAGGAAGAACTATAAAAGTGATTTGATGTAGAATATATGTGCCCTGCCAGCTGATTGAGCACTGAGAAGAAGTGTGTTTTAAAACATGTTTGTTCAGAGTAAGAGTGGTCACAACTGCCTGGAAGGTTTGACATTTAGCTGCTGTTGGCATATATAGTTACATCCAGTTAAACAGTTTTCACACATGCACTGCAGCCCTGAAATTCACCAGACCTATATTTCCTCTTTCCCCTTCTTTTTCTTTTCCTTTTCCCTTTTTTTGTTTTGTTTTTTTTGGAGGGGCTGTTTGTGACTTGTGAGGGCGCAAAAGTATTCATGAGACAGAGCTGACACTACGAAATCAAGTTTGGAAAATCTTTTAATGAGCATATATTTTAACAGAGTGGGTAATTCTCAGGGGACATCTACAGTTGGCTGACATTCATGCTGATTACCGTAGCTGCTTCGTGATTTTTTTTCTCTAAGTGTTTTATTATATCAGCCACAGGTTTGGTGTGATTGCTGAGGGGCATTTTTGCTCTGATCAGTGAAAGATACCAGTTTCATGGTAAAGGATGACTGAGGTATTTTCATGTTTCATGAGAGGGGTTTATCTGAGTAAACCAAATCTACAATGAGCCACAGGAAATGTCAAAAACAGCTGCTGTTGGCAGGATATCAAGATGCTTTTCACTGAGCTGTAGTGCAATGAAACCAAACACAGGTGTTATAGTTTGGATAATCTGTTTAGATGTAGCAAGGCAACTTTTTTTTTCTACAAATGATAAAATATTGAGATAAAATACACACACAGACATATACACACACATAATAAAATCACGCTGCAAGAAGCCACAACTCAATCTACAATAATTATATGTATTTCATTCTTCATGCAAGTTGTGCTTTTTAACCAGTCTTTGAAAATTATGTATACTTGTGTATACTTCAGTTGTTTCGTCAGCACTTTTCTTCAGAGCAGACTAAACATGTTAAATAATATGTTCAATCATGTAACATAGTCGCAGAAGTTTTCTTTGTAATCCAATCCAATCCAACTTTATTTGTTAAGCACTTTAAAAACAACAGCAGCTGACCAAAGTGCTGTACAAAGTAAT